>CM023200.3:28862698-29012103 GCA_004115045.4 Sinella curviseta | reverse complement strand
TTGATGATTCGTCACTGACCGTAAAATACGAGTCAACTTCGGGGAGGTGGCGGTGACCATGGAGTAAAAAATATTTATTGTCTAAATGGATAGAGGAGTTCAAGACGAACATTTTTTGCCGAAGGACTATAGGTAAAATCGACTAAATGGCGGCGGAATTGGCCGTGCAAGGCAGTCGCCGAAAATTTTATTCCATAAATCGTTGCGGATATTCAATTTGAGGTTTGCTGACATAGTATGATGGTCAAAGACGTAACTAATTTCCTATTTTTGCATGACTCTTCTGGTAGTTATATATTAAAGGTTGCACCTTACTAGTTTTCCACGCTACGTAACGAATTAAAATATAACTATGAAAATTGGATATGAGCAAGAGTTTACGGGTGTACATGTAATATCTATGAAATACGTTCTCAAAGAAATGTACAAAGAAGTTCCAAAAATCACGAAGGTGAAATAAAAATTATTCACGTTGCCAAACATTTTAAATAAAATACCCAAAATATATATCCAGTTAGCCCTCAAATTTATTACTAAAGGGTCTTAAGAGTAATCATTTAGCCAACGAAAATATTTTATTTTCAAGTAAAGTTTTGATGATAAATTAGTACTAGAGTGAAGAGTTTTTAGGGTCGAATAAAATTTTCAATAAAGGAATTCTACTACGTACTTCAGTAATTAATTTTTGAATCTCTAAAACGTATTAAATGGCATAATTAGCAGACGCATTTTCCTACATTTAAATTCAATATACCCGAAAATCAAGCATTGTTTACAGAATAATCGCATATTTTTCCGATGCACGTTGTTGGTTCGATCCAATTATTTCTAATTTTTCCTGAGGGCGAATTCGATATATTTATTTAATATTAAGGCAGGTTGGACGGCGAATTCACTCTGAATTCTAGATGCCGAATTTGCGCTATCGACTGTGTAACTGCAATTTGGAACAAGTGAAAAACATGTAAGCATCAATATGACACAAGTGAAAATCATGTAAATCTCAACATGCATCAAGTGAAGTTTGGGGCATATTGAGATTTCCACACTATCTGAGGGAGAATAAAATTTCCTTCAAGATGATACCCCACACACCCAATTGGAAATTTGTATAACAATAAAAAATATCTTTTCATTGCTTTATGACGTCACGACAATTAATTTAATTTAATAATTAATTAGCAAATACGTGAACTAAAAGTTCAATATTATCACTGATAATGATGACTCTGTTAATAATATACCTACTTTGATCAATTTTCGCATGGTTTTAGGAATATTGGGTAAATAATTAACACATAATTAGAAATGGGGTATTTTAAATAAACACAGTGTACCAAAAGAATGCATTTTGAGTGTGATTCATATTGAGATTTACATGTTTGTCACTTGTGCGATATTGAGGCTGACACGTTTTTCACTTGATTCATATTGCAGTTACACAGTCGCTATGGTACCGATATTTTACGGCCGTCGCATAATTGCATAAAGATGTTTGACACTCCCATTAATGCAAATTGTATTATAACAGCCGAACGATAGACACAATTGGCATACAGATGTCGCAAATTTAGAAGGCGGATACTATCAGGGAATTGATGATAGTAGGACTACACATTAAATGTTTAAGTAGATCAAATAAAACATAAGATAGCTTTTCTGCATACAACGTATTAAAGTGTCATCATCAGCGTACCCGCAGGAAGACACGTGAACGTATCCCTGTTTGGAATTGCTTTGGAAAAGTTTGTATTCAAAATTGATAAATTTACCGGGAATGCATTACGTCATATTAAAAATATGTCTCGTAGCTCAATACGTGCGCACATATTTCCTCATATTCTCAGACAGCTTAATTGTTTTTGTTTATTGTGTGCGTATCCCGGTTGCGTTTTTTACCGGAAAGTTGTCGTTTACATCGACAGTCTAGTATCATCAGAAATAACCACTGATGCTACCCAAAGACATTATATGCATTTAAGTACATTTCAAACACATTTCATAGACCATTTCGTGGTCGTTCGTGGAGATTAATCTTTCGTTCCAAAATATCATAACGATTTTGGATTTGTACATAAAGGTTTTTCATTGCAATCATTAAAATGCTTACAATAGCATATAGATCTAGGCACAAAAGCTCAAAACTAGCAATGTTTAGCTAAACGGCAAGGTGTATAAGTCGTATAATGTTTCATGAATGTAACATGCAGTAGTAGATGGATTATGATAGTTTTCGTTGAAAGGTATTGAATAAAATGTGTAATAAAAATGAGCAAAAGAAATTTGTGTCCTCGATGGAACTTCAACATGGGTACTAAAGTCCGATAAACAATAACGCTGGCCAGTTTGTCGTGACGACGGCTTCGACATCGAAAAAATAAATGACGTGAAGAAACTCTTCTGAGTGGTTACAAGGATTGTCTTATAGAAAGAGGAAATACTTTTGAGTTAGGTGTTTCACCTTCAACATTATGTACAAAGTAATATGACGTAGTTCCTTTCTCCACTGTTTCCAGAGATAGCGCTTTGGTTCTAAAATAAGATCGGTAATTTGAAACCCACAATTAATGTAAAAACTTATGACTTTTTGCATGCCCTCAACTTCGCGGAAATTTAATTTGAAGCGCCTTAAAATATGCTATTTAGAACAAAATTGCCAAAGGTAAAAAATAAGGGATTTTATCGAATCAAAAGTTTTTATTTCATGTATTGAACACGTAAAAATGGTAAAATAAAAATGGACAAAAAAGCATGGTATGTTTATTTAAATGACCAACGGAAACGACTAAAATAAATGTACGTCTTAATCGTCGGGTATGGCGCGTGTTGTGAAGAAATAATTTTATTGTATATCTATTGAGTTTACTCACACAAGATTTTTAACTCTCGTACTCTCATTCAATGGTGTACAAACCACACATCCAAATAAGAAATTCATATTTTAATGAGAATATTTTATACGAGGTTCAAAAAGGAATGTTGCTAGTAATTTGTTATCGTCAAATAATCTCAGAACAAAAAATTCGATCAATGTGATGGTTTTTAAATAATAAGTTGATGAGATAAAAAATTATTTATTCAGCGCAAGAGATGATTGTTGTGGTGCCATCCTTAGTGATTGAAAAATAACTGAAAGTAAAAAACAACGTATTTTTTATTAGAAGTTACTTAGTCTTAAAACAAGCCGTTCCTTATTATCACAAGAATTCTCAGAGACAAAAAAATCGTTACTTTCCCTAAATTATTAATTTTCTTGCTTGTATTGACTTTGCGTTAAAAAATTCATCTTCATCTACATTTCTTAAATTTTTCGTTCTGAGATATTGTAATGATAAAAATGAACGTATCTACGTTCTTTATGAAGGATCAAACATTTGTACGGAAACCAGTGTAAATTTAGTGACGGGGTTCATTTAAGGTTTATGCCAATCACGTGCAAAGGAAATTCAAATTCATACAAGTTATTCTTTTAAATAATCAGAAATTCTCTACTTTTATTATGTATGTATTTTTGCACAGTATTTCGGCCGTTACTCCACGCAACGTGAATTTCAGTGGCACAGTGCATTGCAAAATATAGTGCGTGCACTGTGTGTAATCAAGAATAAACATTCAACCACTTGAGAAACAGTGCTCATACGAGAACTTATTATATTCTTAACATTAGACCCATTCAATCGAATTCATGCGCATCTAATGCGCAGTTGTGAAATGTCAACTTCCTGTATCTCCTCCATAAATTTTAAACACTGACAAGCAATGATCACCTTGTTGAACAAGGCGTGTTCGTGTATTTGTCCAGAGATAATGATAGTGGCTTTTGGCAAACTGTATGCAGTATCCTTGTTACATTCGGATTTGGAGATGACAAGATTTCTTTCAACGTTATCTCAAAACATCAGACGATTATCTAATTTGACGTTTAAAATCATGGCGAAATGGAAATAAAATGTTGCATATAATTCACGAAATATTGCAAAATAGTGATTTAGGAGACACTGCGGATTGTATCAACATAAAGCATGGGCGACTCTAATGGACGTGCATGTTCAACAGGGGATACGGCAACAAGGGGATTTTTGGGAGGAGCATGTACAAATTCGTGTGGTTGTCTTTGCGTGTACCAATGCTATATAGAATGGAGAATTAATGACTTCAGCACAATAATTCATATAGGAATCAAAATGTCTTTACAAACTAGTAATACTTTGATAAAATGGTATTTATCCGTAACTACTGTCTACCCACTATGACAAATTATTGAACGCAAATGGGTACGTAGCTCTTAAAATTTTAACCATCATACGATATTTAAGGTACATAACTTTGCAATTCGTTAGCCAGGACGACAACATATAATTCTTTTCCATCAAGTTTATTTTCGATACGAGTAGAAAGCCATATTAACCAACTTTGTAAATATTGTAAACATGGCAAAATATTAAAGTTTGAGATACTTGAGGAAAATCGTTATTCAAACAGTGTACCGGTTTGTTAAAAAATTACCAGCGGTGCAGATCCATGTGACGGATAATTGTCATGAGTATTATACATAAGAGTAGATTACGAACAATAAATCACTGCATTATATTTGAGTTCTTCTATAGTCCTCTGGTAACAAAATTTCCTCTGGTGATTTGACTACAACACTTAGTTGGCATTTGCGTTGTATGCAACTCCCATTTTCTGTCTAACGGTAACATTTCCCTTATGCTGTCATGTAAAAGAATATCGATATTGCTATACGGGAGATTATTCTCCGCCAGTCAATCATATGAATGGTATCGTCTGGAAACATAAAATTATTTGAACTCCTAGTATCAGTTAATCATCAAGGAATAAAAGAACGATGAGTTAGAGCTTACTTGAATGAAGCCTGTTGCATTTAGCTTAAGTTTGACTGGGTAAATTTTTGAAGTGTATGTTGACTTGGTAAAACAAACTATTGAATTTATTGTAACATGGAACGCAGATTCAGAATTGGAGTACAACGTAGTGCGGAACTCACCTTTGCCATGAGAACCTCATGTCTGTCTGTCTTCACGTCAGAAATCGAATCTTCTAAAGTCCAGCAGAGGCCTGACAGGCTTAACTGAACTAAGCACGTAGAAAAATTCAAAAAATTACGAAAACTTGCGCCCATAGCCAAATCTGTGAATGTTATAGACGATAACTTCTAACGACAGCACCCTGTGAAAATTGAAACCTCATATTTGACACATGAGAATAAAATACGACAATGTCGTATATGCAAATTAACTGTAAGCACAATTTTTAGTATAACGTATTTTCAAATGCTACGTCGATACAACAGTTTACCATGAAGTAGAGTTTATATTCATTTTCCATGCATACGCATTAACAACAATTCACACTTTGCTTCACCAAACTCGATATGCTGCTCAGAATTTATTCGTTGTTGCTATTGGAAAAATGTGTTGCTTTAAAGGCGATAGACTATCTCTCGACTGTACCAAAACTGTCAATTTTGTTCAATTTGTCGGGTTTATTGCAATTTCCGAATCATCTTCTAAAAGCCGTGGTTACTTATCAGTAAACGAATCATAGGATCGAATTCGGTGTTGATTTCGCGTATCGTGAGTCATTTTTTTCCACAATTTTTTTTGGAATTTTTTTACTACCCAACCAAAGTGTACGCTTCTGATGTAAGGAGCCGTAGCTGCATAGTTAAACATGTTGTAGAGGTATGTGATGAGAATGATTTGATACAGGAGTTTGCCCAAAAACTCCTACTATTTGACTGCATGAGTGAATTCCATCGATTTCTAATGCCATTTGACTTAATTATGCTTATCAGAATATCGGATAAAGGGCCAAGTTATTATAAATGAAGTGCCAACATAACTCAAGAGGTAAATTTAAAGTTTGCGGGGTTTGCCACCAATAAAATTCCATCCTTTGGCGCTACCTGATATTTGTAGAGGGGTGGATGACGCGTGGATTCTGCACCACCACATAATTTCTAAACCGTTAGCTTTTGCATAATAACTGAAAATCCGGTATTATAGATATACTAGGTTTATAGAGCAGAAATTCGCGATTCAAAGTTAGTAGACTACTTACTTAACTGCACAGTGGACCCACGATTTTCTAACCGATTTTAATGAATGTGTAGTATCAATATAAATTAATCATGCGGCAACACGGGGTCACTGACTAAAATTCTTGAGGCAAATTGTACACGTACTACAGCTTAAAATAATTCGTCTGCAAAACTACTTAATTCTGTTCTAGAAACAGCAACCATTCTGGAATTCATTTCAATTTGACGCAAACGCTGGTAAGATTATGCATTTTTAAAATGGTGTTCTGGTGCACGAGCTTTTTTGCATGCATGGCGGTGACATGTAAGTAGAAGAATTCATAATTCATTGACCACCCTGGGTTGTCGACATATAAAATAGGCTGGTTTATCATACCCACATGCTAAAGCGGAATAATATTATGTATTGTAAACTAATCTAAACAGTTGAGAATCCGGCTGAGTTGTATCTTGGTATGGAAATACTCGATACTCCTAACGCACTTCTAATCTCACCTATTGTCTCATGTTTTAACAAAAAGTACATTCGAATAAGACAAATTAAAGGGAGGAAAATTCCTGGCTGTGCAAAGTTCTACCCTTCCAGATAGAAGTACCTGAGTACCGATAAAGAGATTTAGCTTATGAAATAACCTTACTTTGCCGTGAAGTGTATTTTGTCTGAGTTAGAAAGATCTGGCATATTTATTTCGCTGCGTTTATACTTTTCATAAATGGACATACATTCTGCGTGCAGTGCGTACAATAATGACATATTGCATTGCAGTGATTTCCTCACATCATCATATATTAGTAGTGAACCATTAAAATCGTTGGTCACTAAAGAATGTGCTTACTCTACTTAATAATAATGCACCTTGTTAATCATAACATAATATAAATATAGACTGTGTAACTGCAATATGAATCAAGTGAAAAACGTGTCAGGCCAAAGTGACCAACATGTAAACTTGCAAAATGCATACTATTGGGAAACTGTGTTCGAATAAAATACTGGATTTCGAATTTGGTGTTAATATTCGCCTAATATACCTAAAACTATGCGAAGATCAACCAAATTATGCATATTGGTAACACGGTCATGATTATCAGTGAGAAAATTCAACTATTGGTTCACAGATTTGCGAAGTATTATCGACTGTGTAACTGTAACATGAATCAAGTGAAAAACGTGCCAGCCTCAATATGGCACAAGTGACAAACATGTAAATCTCAATATGAATCACTTGCAAAATGCATACTTTTGGGAAAACTGTTTTTGTAAAATACTCGATTTTGAATTAGCTGTTAACTAGTAACCTAACATTCTTTAAAACATGCGTAACTTAACCAGATAACGCATATTGGGAACAAAGTTATCATTATCAATGAGAATATTGAACTATTAGTTCGCATATCTGCCAATTAATCATTATATTAAATTAATTGTCGTGACGTCATGATGCCATGGAAATGTATTTTTTATAGTTATACCAATTTTAAATTCGGTGTGTAGGGTATCATATCGAAGGGAATTTCAGTCTGCATCTGATAGTGTAGAAATCTCAATGTGCCCCAAAATTCACTTGATTCATATTGAGTTTTACATGATTTGCACTTGTGTCATATTGACTCTGACGTACTTTTCACTTGCTCCAAATTGCTGTTACACAGTCGTTATTATTCTTGTTTGTAGTGAAAATGTAGTCAACTCTACCTATTCCATGTATTCTTGTTAATCCTTTTTAATATTCCTTAATATCAATGTAATTTTATAAAATTATTAATTGTAATGTTCGTCGTTACTTGATTACTTGAGCAATGCTCTTAATATGAGGCGTCTAACACGATGTAAATAGTCATTGGTGTAATATGCCACTAGTAATGTGGGAACCATTATGACAATAAAGATTATTAATATTAGATTTTTTTATTTTAATAACGTCATGATGTCATGAAAAGGTATTTTTATAGAGTTAGGAATTTTCAAATGGGTGTGTGGGGTACCATCTTGAAAGGAATTCCATTCTCCAACTGATAGTGTGGAAATCTCAATATGCCCCAAAATTCACCTGATTCGTATTGAGATTTACAAGATTTGCACAGATTACATCATTATGTTGTGCAACATGACATAATACTTGACAACTTGGTGTCAACAAATGTATAATGACTTTACGTGCATAATATACCATTATGGAAATGAACCAGATCCAATCGACTTTCCGTGCAACATTCAGCAGAAAACAATGGAAAACGTCTTTTTTGACGCCAGATTTTAAGGTTAATGCATGATACATTCTTATTGTAAAACAGGTTCCTTTAATAGCTTATGATAACTTAGGAAATTATTGGTTCTCAAGAGCTTAGCCCGTCTGGGGTGGAGTATATAGAATGGTGCTGATTGGAATCTCATACATGGTATACAGGCTCCATATGGCTTATTTAGCATGACATTTTGTTTAGACGATGTGTTGCTATTATATTATTTTACCGAAATTTGTAGAAGAAGTGTGTTATAAGATCACAATTTGACTGCAATTCCATCCAAACAGGCAACTGCATGGAAGATGACTTCATTAGGTGCTACGAGCAGATTCTTGACTATATCAATCTCGGAGAGGAGGCTATCAAGATTTCGGACGAGAAAAAGTCAGTAGTTGTAATCGGGCTAACACGCGTCGGTAAAAGCACATTCACACAATTTGTGGCCAACGAATCTAATCCACTAATACAGATTTGTGAGGGACTATCTTGCCGGATAATTGACGACTCCGGTGATGGGGGAGATTCCCTTGTATCAAAGACGTTTGTGCCTAACCTGGTTGAAGACGAAGTCACCAATGGAATCCTGACCCCATTCTATGACATGCCCGGCTTTGACGATAATCGAAATGTCTCTGTGGAAATAGCTAATTCCTTCTTCATACAGAAAATTATCAAAGAAATAGAAGAAATTAAAATTGTTGTAGTGGCAAAACAAGATTACTTCACCCCCTCCGACGTAACGATATTTGAAAAACTTATCCGTACCCTCATTAAATTCATCAAAGATCCAGCAAAATTTCAAAATTCGGTCGTGCTGATATCAAATTTTGGTAGCTACAGACATGATGATGGTATTCACTTTTATGACATAAGAAGATTTTTGATAACTTACAATGAGACCATGTATGGTGATCCCGATCGAGACACAGTTGAGAGAGAAGGCTTCGCAAGTTGGATTAACTGCTTTCTTGATGCACCTGTCGAGAGCCCAGAATACCTGCAAAACGTCGCAGTATTCAGGACCCCAGATGGCCCCAATGGAACAAGCATTCGAGATGATCCCATATTCCACAATGATTTTGTCAAAATGAAGGAACTGATATGGGACGAAACCGTATTCACTCCAGTGTCATCCGATCAAGTTGGGTTTACGTTGTCTCTCACAGCACAATTATTCCTTGAACGTGCAACCACACAATCTGCTAACACAATCAGAACCGCGTTATCAAGTTTCGCCAGTCAAGCTAGCACATACCTTCAAAATTTGACAAGTGACGTTGCAACTTCCCCTGATGCTGACGGAATGGAAAAACTTCAAAAGCACCTGGACACCTTCAAGAACTTAGAGTTTGGATATTGCAACAGTGATCCCAGCTCTAGTCCAGCTTCCTGTATGGAGGAGTTGCTGTTACAATTGTCTGAATTGGCAAATGAAATGGATCACTCCATTTTCCAGGATATCACTAAGACCATTAACTTTCTTCAGTTCAATTTCGACAATATAGGAAGTGCAAAGCAATACGATATGGCCGAGTGGGTTGATGGATTCATCGGAACAATTTCAGAATTGCTTAATGCGTTTAAACAAGCAACTGCTAAATCGGCGACAACAATCCGAAATGCGCTGACCCGCTTTGCCATCCGAGCAGACACATATCTACAGAATTTGACAAATGGCACGGCAGCATCTCCGGAGGAGGGAGAAATTGCAAAAATTCAAACCCACCTTGACACCCTGCAAAACTTGCGCATTGATCTCTGCAACGCTGATCCATTATCCAGTCCTAATGTATGCATCAACCAATTGGAATTACAACTAGCGTACATGGCAACCGAAATGAATGATACCGTATTCCCGGAAATAAATAAAACGGCAATTTTTCTTCAGTTCAATTTCGACAATTTCGGAAATGATGACCAATACGACATGTCGATGTGGGTAATGGAATTCAGCAGTACATACCACAAATTGGTCACTGCCCTTGAACGAGCAACCACTCAATCGGCGACATCAATTAGAATCGAGTTAACCAGCTTCTCCGATCGAGTTAGCACATATCTTCAAAATTTGACCTTCAGCATCGCAATATCCCCAGAGGAACAAGATATTACCATGCTTCAACATCACATTGATACCCTCCAAAGTTTCCCGCCTGATTACTGCAATTCTGGTCCAACGTTCTGTCCAAGAATCTGTATCAACGAGTTGGAATTAAAATTAAATACCATTACAACTGAAATGATTGATTACGTATTCTTGCAAGTCAGCAAACTAGCCAATTTTCTTCAGTTCAATTATGAAAATTTCGGAAATGATGACAAATACGACATGGCGTTGTGGGTCAGCGGATTCGGTAACACATATGATGCATTTATCAATGCCCTACAGCAAGCAACAACACAATCCGCTATATCAATCAGAGACGCACTAACCAAATTTTCCAGCCGAACTAGCACACACCTACAGAATTTGACAAGCAGCATCGCGGCTTCTCCAGACGACGCCGAGATGGTAAAGCTTCAAAAGCACATCGACACCTTTCAAATCTTGTGGCAGGGCTTTTGTAATTCAGAGCCAACATCCACTCCAAGGGCATGTATCAACCATTTGGAATATCAACTTAATGCGATGGCAATTGAAATGGACGACACAGTTTTTCAGGAAATCGATAAGAGCACCAATTTTCTGCAGTTCAATTATGAAAATTTTGGAAACAATCAACAATACGACATGGTGGAATGGCTCAACGGATTTCGTACATCATATGATGATGTGAATAATTTTGTTCGAATGGTGGCAACAAATGTCTCAACAATTGTAATTTCTAGGCTTGATGCTTTCGCGGATGTTGCACACGACTACTACTTAAACGGCTTCGAGTTGCTGACTGCAGAACCCATCCCGAGCGACCTTCAAATTTTCAACCAAACCATAGGCGAATAGGCCAATTTGCAATTTCCGGAGTGCAAAAGGGGAAATCCAACTAGTCCGAATGCATGCCTGAAAGAAATTATTGGGAAATTTAATACGACAATTATTGTCACAGAAAGCAGTTTGGAAGCTGATCTACAAAATTATGTAAAGTTCCTTCAATTTGCCAACACAATTTTGAATAATAATTTGGATCTTAATGGATGGGTCGAAAGCTTGACTTCTCTTAAACAAAAGTTGGAGGGGACCCTGGAGACCGAGAAAATCCCTTACATCATATTTGAAATCGTACTCGAACAACTGAGTGAAGCAACATTGCAAATAAAATTGAGCCTTCTTAGCCGCCTAGAAACGTACGACGAAATAAATGATTTGATATTCACTCTTACCGCCATGAAGAGAGACACTGAAGATATATTGCAAATGCTGGAAGGGTACAACTATGCTCAGTCATTGGGTGGGTACATTGGAAAGATATTGGATGCCTACTCTCAACTATCCCCAGATATTTCTACCGGTGAAATCAGACAAGACGTCATCATTCTTATTGAACGCTTGAAAATCTTTCCCTGGTTCAGTTCTAAATGGATAAATTTTTACCGCGATGGTCTGCAAAAGCCTGTTAGTACCGAGTCGAGAGTGATGCAATTCCTAAATCAATTATTTAAAGACTTGGAAGGTTTCCAGGTCCAAGTTGAAGAAACTGGGCAGCTACATCTTTGGAGACAGCACTATCCCAGTGTTGACGAGGCAAATTTTCCCGCTTTCTGGACAACATTTAAGAATGCAAACATAAATGCGATGATTAATTTTGACGAGCACTATGACGACATTAGATCCCATATTCGCAACAAGGAGAGGAGCAGAATTTGGTTAAATACTCTCATTGATTATACATTGATCAGACACGGTTCCTGTCCCACAATACAGTCGGGATCTGCGACATTCAATGGAAAGTACATGACACTCCGTCATATCCTTCAATGTGTTAAGTCGTACTATACGAAACCTTCAAGGGTGATAGTTCTCGCTGAGAGTACTTTTTTCTTCAATGCTGTCTTTGAGGACCATGGCCTTCCGGAATCAAAGCTTTTCATAATGTCTCGAAGCTTCTATTTCTCACAGGCTGCAAATATTAATCTAAATGGAAAAGACGGTGCACCTCCGGATCCAAAGCCAGGCGTCCCAAGTACACCGGGAAGCAGTGGCATTGCAGGAAAAAACGGAAATCGTGGTACTGATGGGTCTGATTTTATTGGTGTGTATTTGATTAACAAAGGGTCCACGGCAATCATCAATGTACAATCCTCTGGAGGAAAGGGCCATAATGGGCAAGATGGTGGTGACGGTGCCAATGCCGAAAGCACAAATGGGCCAACTCCAGGTTGGGGATCAGGCAGTATTATTCCCGAGTCACAATGTGCAGCTTGGTCTGGAGGTCCTGTCCGGGTAAGATTTAAAATAAACACTTTTTTGAGATATCCACGTAATCTTAAATTTGCATTAATCAAATCAAGTGAAATTTTGCTATAGTAATATTACATAACTGCCTCTCACTATTTTTTCTACATTATGATTTAGATGAGATTATATCCAAATAGTTGCAACACGGAAGGAGGCTGGTGTCATGCCGGCGATAATGGTATTTGGATAACTATTTGCGGGATTAAACCTGACAGTCCAGGCTCAGGCGGAAAAGGCGGTGAGCCGGGAATCGGAGGCCGGGGTGGATACATGGTTGTCTTAAATGTTTCCAGTTCACTTCCATCAATTCAAAATTTTCCCGATGGTACCAATGGAAAATCGTCCGGCGTTCAAGGCGTAGAAGGAAATCGAGGAATTTGGGGTGCCATTCGAGTGAGGGTTGATGATGTAATGTACGGAGGACAGAAACGGTGTAAACTTATGGAAAGCATTCAATACGGAAGAGTATGCTTTCTACCACAGGCAAATGCAAATGACTCGGAATTGAATCCAACATCAATTTCGTTGAGTTCGTTACGCACAGAGACAAATGTCACACATGTTATCCACGGTCCTAAACCCGCAGCTTCGTATTCACTAGCCGAATTTAGAATATACATACAACAACTCGTTTCAAACGCAAAGGCTAACATAAATATTTTTAACAAACAAGACATGTCAATCTTCATAAATTTTGTTGAAAGTAACGCCTATCTGCAGCAATACTTTTTGAGTCAATTAAACTAATCGTGGATGTCCTTGTCCAACGGTATGACAACGTGGACTGAAAGATAATATAATGTTTGACGGTTTATTATGCATAACTTCTTTATATGTATTAATATTATTTGACTTTATTTAATGCTTAGTCCCATTTACATTATGTGAAACTAAAAACCATATTTCGTTAAACATTACGTTATATAAAATGAATTGATAGTATCTGCACTCATTAGCAGTATAATTTATTACCTGGTAAAGCAAATCTTGAAAATTATATTACAATAATATACATGTAAAAGAACAGTAAATAAATTTCATTGTAGTTCCATTCAGAAGTATATTTATGGGTATTGTGATCACTACACTAGCCCATTATGAATTTTCTTCGCGGCAGTTTTAATTTATTTATTGAAAATCTACACATTTTTTGTGCCCAGAATCGATGTTGGTAAAATCACTAACTGCTTGCATGAATATTCATTCTTGCATAAGCCATCCATTCAAAAACTGAAAAAAGAAACAGCTCATTCACATTAAAAGTTACCGCATATATAGCAATGATCATCGCGTTCATAAACATGCTAGTTCATAATTTAGAATATCTTGATATAAAACATTATCAAAAAGAATAAATTTTCCAGTGCGGTTCGAGAGTATGAGTCATCACAACCTGGTAATACCGAGGCAAAAAATACATCAAAGAAAAATGCACACTATTTTTGGCATGTGAATCAGCAATCAGCACTCAATTGTTTACGTAGAAAATCGACCGTTTATCGAAAGTCGGCAAGGCAATACACGGCAATTCCACAAAGTACGATTTTAGTTCCTGGTGTGAGTGTGTTTTTTTGCCGGTTTTCCGAAATTTTACTTACTTTTACATGATATTACATGATATTACAGCTGCCAATGCTGGCATTGTAAACTTGATTACGTGTTTTTCGTTTAACAAATTCCATATTTAATCCTAATGACGTACGATGTAACACAATGGTATCCAAACTGCGACACGATGCACCAGGAAGGAGACAGTTTTAAAAATGTCATGTTAGTTACAAACCTGTTTAATATTTAAAGGCTCCAAATATATTTGATTACAATAAACTGGAATTTGTGGGTCCCACGGGAAATAATTTATCGTCATAATAATAACCACGTTATAGGTGCGTCAACATATATTCAATCGTACTATCAATCATTCGTGACGTAGAATAGCTAAACAAACGCTTCGGTTATTTTAGAGGTCGCATGAAGATGCGATGATGATTGTAAGTTACCTTGATATCTGGTAGAGGGAACTGACACGTGGTCTTTATCCTCGACTATATTTACGGACGAACATTTTGGGCTTTTTAACAAATATTATAGGTTCCAAAATAAATACATTGTCCAGAAATCACAGTGATTTGGCTTTGGGTTTGCTCGTTGTAAATGAAAAGTAAAGTAGTGAACAATTCTTAACTGTATTGAAAAAAATTAGCACGTGAACGCACGTGTTTCCAGATAAAATTGAGTTTCCAATTGTCTGTATACATGATGTGGTCTTATTTGAAACGTTCTGCGATTTTTCGATTTACTTTTTGTTTAATTTTTTCTATTCGACTATAAAATTAACATGAGACCTAAAATACTTAATATACAACAAAAGCCAGATCTATAAGTGCTATCTCCGCAAACTAAAACAACAAAAGTCAGTAAAAGTTTTCATTAGCAAATAAGCAAATTTTTCATTAGCTTAATGAATATATTTTCGGAATGCCATTTCTTATGATAAATGGACTGTGCTATCACGACTGATGGTGACGATAATGAGGTTCGAAGCGTTAGCACGGTTAGTTATACTTTAACTATTATTTATTACAATAAGAATAATAATATGACATGAATTCTCTTGTCTGATGGACAAGACTGAAAGTAGAATGAGAATGATGATGGCGAGTGGGATCAAGCTCGCATTGCCTTCTTCTTCTTCTGCTGACGTGGCTAAGGATGAGGTGGAGGCATCTTATTGGTTGCCGGGTTGTCTCCGACGGAACGGCAGAGATTTGGAGGCGCCGCGGGTAGAGGGGTATCGTGAGACATACCACATGCCCCCTGAGATTTGACCTTCTTGGGAAAATCCGATAAAGTTGGCAAACCGTTTGGGGGGTTTTCTGGAGCGCTTAGAACGCCTTGGAGGTGAAGGTGGCTCCACGTCTGGCGTGTCTTCCTTCTCCGGAGTAAAACGGCGAATGAAGCGGCGATTACGACGGAGAACACGACCGGATTCTGAACGGAGGATGTAGCTGCGCCCACGGTGATGAGCTTCCACAACTTCCGCCAAGAGGTTCCATTGACGAGTTTTAGGGTCCTGGACGAGGACGACGGCTCCTTTGATGAGCTTGGGGAGAGGCTTGGCGTTCAGGGAAAAGCGGATTCGTGCTTTCTCTTTGAGGCGGGATGCGCGATCGTCACAGGCGGCCGACTTTTCCTTCCAGATCTCAGCGAAGCGACTGCGATGGAGTGGTAACTTGGTGCGGGTTGGAGCGCCGAACAAGAGTTGAGCTGGACTCCGACCATCTGAACGAGGCGTGTTACGGAGTTCCATGAGGCCATCCTGGAATGCTTCACTGGAGAGATCTCCGTTTGTTGTTGACTTGGCCAAAAGAAATTTTATGGCCTTCACAGCTGACTCAGCGAGTCCGTTGGACTGTGGAAAATGAGGAGAAGAGGTGGCATGACTGATGTGCCATTTCTTTGTCCAATTCCGGAACTCCTGGGAAGAAAACTGCGGTCCGTTGTCACTGAGCAGCTTCTCCGGAATCCCCAAATCGGTCATCCACCGCTTGAGATGGTGAATCACAGTGCCGGTGGAGGCACTTGTTCCACATTTTGCCACGTTGACCCAACCGCTGAATCGATCCACCATGACCAGATATTCGTACCCAGCGTGCGAAAAGAGGTCTACTCCGACCTGTTGGAAGGGGTAACTCGGTGGTGGCTCACTTTGCAGCGGTTCCTTCTGGTGAGAGGGGAGATACGCTGCACACTCCTTGCAGGAACTGACGACGTTCCTTATGTCGTTGGACACGCCTGGCCAGAAGACGGATTGGCGAGCACGGCGGAGAGTGCGGTCCTGACCCTGATGAGATGCGTGCAGTATCTTGAGTACTGCCGGGCGGAGGATTTTTGGGATGAGGAGGCGAGATCCCAGAAAGATGAGTCCGTTTGGAATGCTGAGGTCATTCCTGACTTTCCAGAACGGGTGGAGGTCCGTCTCAAGCTTTTCCTTAGATGGAAATCCACGTGCTACGTACTCCCGTAGGCGGCGGTACTCACTACAGTCAGCAGCAGCTTCTTTAACACTTTGTAGAAGTGGGTCGGAGAGGACACTGGAACCATCGTCTGCTCGTTGTACGGCCGCAATGAGTAGAGGTGTGGGGTCTTCGTCCAAACCCATTTGGAGGTCGTCTTCGTCGGGATCGGCCACAGGAAAACGCGAGAATACGTCCACGACAGTGTGCTTCACACCAGCTCTCCAAATCGCGTGAATGCGATACGAGGATAATTTTTCCTTGAAGCGCTGGAGACGAGGATTTTCGATCCCATGCAGCGTCTTGGAGTTGATGATCGGGATGAGGGGGCGGTGATCTACGATAAGCTCAAACGGGTGGCCTAGTAGATAAAGCCGGCACTTCTTTACTGCCCAGACGACAGCGAGCAGTTCCACTTCAGAGGCACTGTAGCGGGCTTCAGTGGGAGTGACGTAACGGGAACCGACCTGAAGGAGTCGCCAATCACCGTTGTCTTGCTGCTGGTAGAGAGCGTAACCAAGTCCTTTGGATTGAGCTGCATCAGTCTCCAAACGAAGTGGCTGATTGGGCTGAAACTGGGCCAGAATCCTAGGACTGCACAGTTCTTTGATGATGGCGTCGAACGCTCGCTGGTGGGGTTCCTCCCATACGAACACGGCCTTTGCGGATAACAATGAGCGGATTGGAGCGGACATCTCGGTGATACGATTGGAGAAGGCTTCAAACTGCTGAACTAGGCCGTTGAAAGAGCGGACGTCGGTCTTGCTGGTCGGAACGGGAAAGTTAGTCAGAGCGGAGTAGAGGTGAGGGGCTGGTGTGTAGCCTTGTGCGGTGACGCGAAAGCCACACCAATCCACTTCCGGCTGCGCAAAAATGAACTTTTTTGCGTTGAGGGTAATCCCGTTTTCTTGACAGCGGGAGATCACTTGCTTCACCCGTTTAGTGTGAGTGGAGAGGTCCTTGTCGAAGATGATGGTGTCTTCAACGAGTTTCTCCACATTTTCGATTCCTTGGAGGGCCTCGTCACCACGGCGGTTGTGTTCGTCACCGGCTGAGATGAGTCCCATGACGTTACGGCAATAGCGGAAGCTGCCCCACGGGGTGATGAAAGTGGTTAGTTTTTTGCTTGGCTCGTCTAATGCGACTTGCCAGTATCCGTGACGAGCATCCAAAGTGGTAAAGTACCTCATTCCCGCAGGGATGCGAGCGACGGCTTCCTTCGGAACTTTCACTGGATAAGCAGGGCGACGGACGTACTTGTCCAGGCCCGTGAGGTCAACTGTGATGCGTGGCTCTGCCGATCCTTTCTTGGGAACGACGACCATTGGGTGACACCAGTCGATGGCTTCACCAACGGGGACAGGTTCGATGACTCCCTTTGTCACCATGGAGTCGAGTTGCTCCTTCACCTTATCCCTCCAGTGGAAGGGGATATTGTAAGCGCGGTAGCGCTGGCTCGGCACTGCTCCTTCCATCAAGTCAATGGACATTGGTGGGCCGTGCATCGGGCGGAGGACAGTATCGTCGAAGGCATCAGCATGTGAGGCAAGGATGTCTTCTTTTGTTGTTGGAGATGATGACGGAGGCGGCGGAGAGCGTGTTACAACTTTCTTCCCAGCAGTGATGGCATTGGACGATGAAGCCATGTTGTAGGGCCAGTCCTCTTCAATGAGACCAAGGGCAATGCATCCTTTCCGGCTGAGGAGGGGTGCGTTGACTTGCTTACAAACACCGATGGTGGTTTGGTAACTCCTTCCATTCAGATTAAGAGTTGCTGTTACTGTACCGATGGCCCCAGTCCAGTACCATTTGCTGCTACAACGTCGATTATTTTAGAGGAGAGAGCAGAGGTAACGTTATTACCAAGTTTCCGGAAGTCACTTTCGCTTATGAGATCCGCACCTGATCCGGTATCTGGAAGCCACATGATATGGCACGTCTGGTTATTGATAACCGTGGCCACCTTCAACAGCTGATGTGTTTCGGCGACGACAACGGTATTGTTGTTGGAGGCTGCAGGGGATTGAGGCTGTTGTCGACCCTCACTCTTTTTCTTTCCTCTGCAGAGGCGGGTGTAGTGTCCGGTCCGTCCGCACTTTTTGCACTCAGCATCTCTTGCTTTGCAGTCACTTTTGGGATGACGAGGCGATTTCCCACACCCCCAACAGGAATCCGATGAGTCGACTTCCTTTGGCGGTGGCTGTTGCTGGTGCTGCTTCTTTTTGTATGATGACTGCTTTTTGGACGTTGCGAAGGCTTCTGAAGATCCTGAAGGAGCTGATAATGTGGCGCCAACAGAGGTGCTATTCTCCATAGCAACGCAAATGCTAAGCACCTTCTCGAGGGTCAGTACAGATGAGTACTGCTCGGCAAGCACCTTCCGTTGCATGTCCTTATCAATCAAGCCACAGATAAGGCGATCCCTAATCCGTGTTTCTTGGAGGTGGCGGGCGAGTGCAAAATGATGTCCACAATCGTCGCAGGAGGTGGTACATGATCCGAGGCAGGAACCACACGAAAAATCAATTTCGTGTGAGCAGGCATCATCAAGTGTTCGGAGGGCAGAGTAGTAACGGTCTACCGACTCCCCAGGTTGCTGATCTCTCCTATGGAACTCTTGACGATCCAGGAGAGGGTTGCGCTTACGACGGAGGTAAGCCTCCAACAATCCAATTGCCTCATCTGAAGTGGTGGTGGATGTGATGTGAAGACGCTCGGAGCTCCACACCATCGTCCATTCCTGATGAAGGGCTGACCGTAGGATACCGTGTTGCGTATCCACGGGATGATTTCCCAGTTGGTGGGATTTGGAGTAGTCTTCCCATCTCTGCTTCCAATCCCGGAATGAGGGAATTGTCAGTTCCTCCGGTGCTGCCAATTTAGGTAGTTGGATACTGCGCACGACGGGGAGAACCGATGAAGATGAAGGAGGTGGGGGTGGTGGTGCTGCTGTTGTTGACGATGAAGTCCCTCCAGAGGCTGCTTGTTGGTTGGCAAGCGTTTGGGCGATGGAGGTGAGGACGGACTGTTGCTGAGCGAGAAGCTGCACAAGGCCCTGTGTGTCAACAGGAGGGGAGGAAGATCCGTTTTCCCCTTCCATTTGTGGTCCGTTTCTTGTTTTCCTTCTCGGCATGATGGCTGAAGAAGGAACGAAAAACTATAGGCCACTACAGAAAACACGACACCAAAAAAATATTTTAAATACAATTAAAAATGCGAATTTTTAATTAAATTGTCGACTGCGCCATGTGCTATCACGACTGATGGTGACGATAATGAGGTTCGAAGCGTTAGCACGGTTAGTTATACTTTAACTATTATTTATTACAATAAGAATAATAATATGACATGAATTCTCTTGTCTGATGGACAAGACTGAAAGTAGAATGAGAATGATGATGGCGAGTGGGATCAAGCTCGCATTGCCTTCTTCTTCTTCTGCTGACGTGGCTAAGGATGAGGTGGAGGCATCTTATTGGTTGCCGGGTTGTCTCCGACGGAACGGCAGAGATTTGGAGGCGCCGCGGGTAGAGGGGTATCGTGAGACATACCACATGGACTAACGTCTTTTGTAATTTAAATTACATATTGTTTAGTAGTGACAAATCCTCGATTCGTAAATACCGAGGAAAGCGAACTTTTTGTTCCTAAAGTAGACCAACTTCGCGATTTTGAAAAGTTTCTCGACCATCTAACCTCCGTAAGCATTCACAAATTTCGGATAGTTTTGTTTCAGTGAAATGTACCCCGTAGGTTGTTCACAATCGCAGGCTAACATTTTTGTCTTCCTGCAATGGAAGCACATGTAAAAGATTGCGTTTGGAAGTAAAAGCAACCAATATATCTAATCGCACTAAACGTTTCCTTCACACGTTACAAGAATTCTAGAGCTCTGCGTTCCTCACGGTTCTTTATGCAAAAATTACATTTAGATTTTTTCTAGAATTCAAGGGTTTAAAGGGAGCATTAAGTTGTAGAATGCTCATATCTGATATTCACACTTTCATAGGTTTTATAAAGAACGATGAGCCATCACATAAAATATAGTTCCAGCTTTTGATATACCTTGAAAGGTAAATGCAGACCTTACCGTAATTCTTTCTTCCAGAATCATTTTGCGACACAGGCTGATCAATTATATTTTCAAGTAGCACAATGCAATCAAAATTGCATTGTATTAGCTTCACTTTCTGCTGTTCTAGAATTTTAGTTTGATGAAAATTAGTCTAAATTCAGTTCTTATACACGTTTCAAAGCGTCGAGTAAATGTACGCTTTTGGCTTGTTCGTTACAAGCTTAAATATTTATATAATAATTACTTCTCCCGCGCCACATAACACCAAAATCATCGTCGCATATTTTAGTCTTCCTATTTTATACAGGTTACAAAAAATAAATAATTTCCCACCAAAATTCATAGTTGTAAATGAAAACAATTATTTTGCAAAACATAACAGAATTTTCTCCACGATAATAGTTAATCAGTTATCCCAAGAAATCTCTTGGATATGATTGATGATAAACTGCCATCAAATGTGTGATTATTCTGGCAGAAAATGTACCGGCCTTTTCTTAGTAAAGTGTAAGTTTGGTTTGAGCAATGCGTTTTATGTCAAAGGAACGCATGTGCAAAGTTAACAAAAACATTAATAAAATTTGTGGTAAGCGCAAACGATTGTTTCGCCCAGCATTCGATTTAATACTACACATTCATGTGTTTATATGTTTCATATTCATATGACATTTATATGTTGTTTAAAACATTAGTAAAGAATAAAAGGAGATGTCGAATACATGTTGCTAGCTTGTGTGCACGACTCAGGCCACGCCCAATCTATTTTAATTCGTATAACAGTAAACAATAATGACTAAAGACACGCTACAAACAATTAATTCGTATCATTTAAAGCGCTTGTTACGGCATTATCAGTGAGGAACGGTGTTAGAGCAAATGTAGAATCATAGACTCTATTGCAGCCCATAATTTAGTGTCACCATGCCACGTTACGTAGTAATACTGTGTTACAGCCGATGCCGTTCTTTAATAAAATGCCATTATTGAAATTGAATGCATTCTTATGATTAATTCGGAAATAATGCATAGCGCCAGTGCCAGTACTCGAACGAAACTTGTGCTAGATACTAGTCACGCCATTGTCGACAGATTTCGTTGCAACCCATGGAGTCGTTTTCATTTCATTCATTATCTCGAACTTGAAAAACTTTCTTTCCTGCACAAGTGTCCATATTCATAAACGCCGATTTTATAATATTATGTCACCACTGGTTGACCGAGTAGTGTGAAATAAAATGCGTTGAGATGTTAGGAGTTGACGATGTTGGTGGCACGGAATATTGTGATAGAATTCATCCCTTCAACATTTAATATCAAATGCAGAATGCGTTTTTTAATGTTGGTAGAAGAAAGTTGGATATTTTTGTGAGTTGTAATTTATTAAAATTCCAGAAAAGGGAGTTTGTTGCGAATTCCAATATATATCGGTTTTGAATGCGTAATAGGTATACTGTTTTTGATATTGTTTTGAGCTGTTGTAAGTTATGTTAGATTCAACGGTTCAACGTTGTATGACAGAACAATGCTTATCATCACTTTTCCTTCAGACGTAAATAGTAATATCAATGTAATTAAAAATCAAGAAGCAAATAAAATATAAAAATGCAACATCTAGAAGTATAAAAAGTAGTTAAACGTTTCCCATAAAATGCCCCAAGATAGGGTCCGATGGACAACTAAAAATTAAAAAGAAAGCGTGTCCCTAATTACGATAGTAAGACTCAATAATGTTAGCTGTTTCCGACTGTAATTAAAAAACTTCAATATATTAACGGCAGCTGCAGCATAGTTCTCCTTTTACAGTTAAAGAGAAATGAAATGTTTGTGAAATGACTTTGATCATAAGTAGAAATAGGTCAAGGGAGTACATCTAACACAATTACCATTTCAGTCGAATTTCACTTAATACAGAAATTAGGTTTCTGAACAACATTTAATAATTATTATCACAATACCTAATATAACGTTAATATTCCCTGATTTCCATTAAATTTTAAAACATGAACTTTTAAGTCAAATACCATCCTCATTTCAAACACAGTCACATCCGGCATTTGCCAGCTGTATCTTAAAATTAGTAGAGTGATCTATTTTTAATTTTTAACCTTGAGTCTAAAATACGATGCGGCCAAGTTGTTGCCTTTGACTTCCATTATTAATTTAACTGCCGTTATTAAAAATAGTAATGACACCTTGGACGCTTCTCAACTTCCACAAATTAAAAACTTTTTAACAGCACAAAAAGTTGGGTATTAATTTTATAGATTAAAAGCGGACCCGCGTTGAGGAGGAAATTGATACATGATTTCGAATTATCCTCAGGGGACAATTTTAATTTAGGTTAAATATTTAAACGGGCAAAAAGATATGATAATCTAACCGTTTAAATTTGGAGTACGTGGCACGACATTTCACTGTAGTGTTGACTTGCGCAGCATCTACTTTGTTCGGTGAATATGCAAAATTATTATGATGACTTGGTCTAGTCGAACAGTTGGCTTTCGCATGTTGTAACATGTAAATTCAGGATTCCTAATATAAACGTGGTGAAACTTTTCAAATCTCTACTTATTGTCAGCAATTAACTGTACCATGATTCAAAATTTTTATTACAAATATATCATACAAGAATTTTTTATCGCGTATTTGTTGAGGTATGGCACGACATCAGACTATAGAATGATGGAATAATCAATAACTAGGAACAAGCAAGAAAAAATGTAAACAATGTCGCAGTGAAAGCAGCTATTAGAAGTCCTAAGATGTATATTGGGAAAAGAAAGGGAATCTAATTTTTGCTAAGGAAAGCATACAGCACAGCGCAGCAAACTAAGCATTGCCGAATTGTTAACATTCTTTTGCGAATAAATTTTGGTTTCCATGAGTGAGGGCCATGCTGTCCCTCAAGGCTAAACTACGTTAACAAATAAGAGTGACATCAATCATCACATTCTTATACGATGAGAGTTAGTGCTCCACATGCCAAGCATTCTTGAGACTCATTCATTAGAAATTATGCGTAATGCTAATAAGCAATCACACTCACAATTGTAAGATAATGATAAGTTTATTTAAGAAGCAGTAGTCAGTAATCAGTAAGTCGAGAGTAGAAGTCGGAAAAAGCAGCAGCAAGCTACGCAATCGAGGCACGTCCCGGTCTAGCAAGCTCTCTTCATGAAGACTCTCTCCGATATTGTAAAGTAAAGCAACGCGATAACATACACAAGTAATAAAGCTCCCAAGTTATCTTTCCAATCACATCGCCGAAGTCTCACACATTCAGTCATTCACGTCATCATAACACAAGCCAAGCGAGTAACAACTACTAATTCCCATTTTACCCCCATATGCTACATCCCATATCCTCTGGACATTGTCGTCAACCACCGACAACGGAGAAGAGCATCAGCGCAAGCCCCAGCGCTGCATCCTAACATAACTCATGTTAGACTATGGTGGATCATATTGCAAATTGGATGTTGAACGTTGTTGATTATTTGATTATAAAACTCCGCATTTAGTTATATGATAAACATATTATTTACATGTTAGCGTGCCAGTCAACATGCATCTAAATCGAAAGGGAGTTGATGATTCGATCAATCAATTTAATATTCCTTCTCTTTCGGTACTAGTGAACTCCAGGGGCATTGCGCAGGAGTCTCAGAGAATAGTGGCAAGCTTATATACGAATGTGATACAAAATAATAAGAATACATTTGAATCAATATAGGTGACTGCATGGGGGAAGACTTTATGCGCTGCTACGATAACATTCTGGAATATGCCAATCTGGGGGAACAGGTTATCAAAATTTCCAACCAGACGAAGGCTGTGGTGGTAGTGGTACTAGGTCGTATGGGAAAAAGTACGTTAATCCAATTTGTAGCAAATGATTCAAACCCGCTAATGCAGATTTGTGAAGGGCCCTCTTGTTACATTCAAATCGGCGATGAAAGTGACTCCGTTGTTTCAAAGATGTTTGTTCCCAATCTTGTTGAGGATAAGATCACTAATGGAATGATTGCCCCATTTTATGAAATGCCTGGCTTTGACAACACACGAAATATCACGGTGGAAATTGCGAGTTTCTTATTCATGCAGATTATCAAAGAATTAGAAGAAATCAAAATTCTTGTGCTGGCAAAACAAGTTTACTTTACCTCCTCCTAAATCACGAGATTTGTATACCTTATCCGTTCCCTCATTCAATTCATTAAAAATCCGGTAAAATTCCAAAGCTCCGTCGTGCTGATACCAAATTGAAGGTTACAGGTGTACAGAAATGTTAGAAATGGATGATACGTTGCAAGGAATGGCAAGAAAGGTAAATGTTGGAAACATGTTTTATTATGCAATTTTATATATACCTATATACCAAAATCAACATTGTTGAAAGAACATGAAGTGCATATGATTGTACTACACTTCTTAATTATTATGTAATTTTTCACAATTTTACAATAAGCAATTATATTTACTATGGTTGTTAATTATTTGCAGGCCTTGCAGTAAGTTACAACTTCCAAACGTCGACCATGCCGGATGAAGGATCAGCTCAAAACGAAAGCCAAGTCGCGTCAACCAAGAGGACTGATGACGGCTGATGGAAGATAATGAGTCGAAAACGTATCAGCTTCAGAGTCGTTACCCCATGAGGTAGCAGAGATACTAATTAATTACATATATAAATTAAAGCTTTGTTAATTATGGTGAAACGCCAATCGTGAGACTGATAATGAGTCGCCCATCCGACAGGAATTCAAGGTGTTAACTTTGATGAACATTCATTCTTTCTTTGTAGATTTGGGTCGTGACTTGAAAGCGACACGACAGCTTTACCAATTTTTCCAACGCATCCCAGTTTATGCCGGAGGCATCCGTGTAAACAGCGAATCCTGTTTTTATTTCCAGAAGTTTTGGCACTTCTGGTAGTCAAGTACGTGACGAAGCGGAACAGCATTTAAAAATACCCCTGTAAGAGATGGAGAAAGCGAAGAATACATCAATGGAACGGAGAAGATCAAGGATGGATGGATGGATCCCGGAGTGATCGGGAAAAACGAGAGCGTCACCTTCACCCAAGTCACTCATGATAAAATTGCCGAGGTACCATCTATAGTGCAATCAAATACAAATCAAGAAAAGTTTCCCTTCCATCCGCTTTAATCTCCCTCGTGTTAAAACCTGACGATTAAAATGAACAACATCGCATCAGTGGATTTAGTCCTTTCCATGAAGAAGGAGTCTCTGTAAACATTTGATATTAGGCTCGGATTTGGGTTTTGGAAGTTTGAGGGAGGACTAAGAATTTGATTTGGCATGTTATCTTCAGCCAGCAGAATCAAATTGTATAGTTTTCCTGCTACTTTACGAATTCGGCGAAGGATTGGAAGGGGTGAGAGCTGTAGCCGATAATTGGGCAATGTTTCAAAGCTGGAAAGTGTCAGCGCCACATTAATTGCATGAAAATATGTGTGAAAATAAAATTGTAAACGTCCTCGGATACATCAGAACGAAGTGAGTGATGTACATGATAGGTAATCACTAATAACGGTGGTGTAATAATCATGGCCTCAAAAACATTCCAAATATAAACATACGACCCAGTTCAAATGGGTTTCTAAAATGTTTCTTTTTAATTTTATGCAGCCATTTATTTGTGTATATGCATTAGTAGAATAACTCCTTCATGAGCCTAACATTTTATGAATGATCAAACTTATGAATGATCAAAGATTATACTCATTATCAGGTTCAAACTTCGTATGGTTTCGAAGAAGAAAACCATTAAAAATGAATTCGAAATGTATTGGTACGTACTTCTCGCATCCAGGCAACAATAAGTCCAGCGTATGCAATTAATGCATCGCCGTCATGTGTTAATGAAAACCGATCCTCTGATGGGATACACAATATCTTGTTTTGTGTTAACTTGGAAGTAATCTTTATGATTCAATGGCTCATTGACAATTGTGAATCACCATTCCATCTGAGATCATCGTAACTAGTATATCGTTTTTCAATATTTCATTTCATGACGTTTCAGTTTACATTTACAGGTAGCTATGATGAGTGCCATTCTGATAACAAATTAATCGTCGTCAGTAACTACTAGTAGAAGTATGCAACATTTGTATTTGCATTTCAGTTACACCATAAACATTCTCAAAAATTGCTATAAAAGCGTTCATGACGTTATCTTTTCTGTTTTGCGCTAGAATGCATAGCAAATGACGTTCACTATTTGCACTTGTAGCTATAAATGAAACTGTCTTTAGTGTAGTTTCAATTATCTAATCATGCAGCTCTTCTTGTCCGTACTGGAAATAGTTTTTCGTCAATTATGATTATGAATGCGCGGAACGTAACAATGTGTCGTATCATAAGAAAATTACAGACTTTTATTTCGACAGGTGGCAGCAAGATGATAGGTTGTTCTGTTCGCCACACATAACCAAGATTTATTATAAATATTTTTCATAGCTGTTAACATGCAATTTTTATATTGTTCTCGATAAAGTCGTCGGTGATGGCCAGGTACATTCAAAAATTCTTGTGCGACTTAAATTGTAAATTAAAAAGCATAAACATAACCATGTACAAATTACATAACTTATGTGTAGACATGCAATAAGTTGGCCAGAAGATAAGCAAGACGTTACATGAAAAATTTAGAAAGTGAAGAAATGTCACTGAATGCGGGAAAGTAAATCAATGCCTCCAGGAGACGGTTCATAAAGTCGAAATATTATCCTGAATGCACACAATTTGTGCGTTTTATCGTTGAGAGCCTTGATACAGTGCTTCCCGTATTTACCCCCAGTGTAAATTATTACCCAATGTATCATTGCTCACCGCCAGCCAGGCAAAATTAATAACCGTCTCTGTCGGTTCCTGAAACGTTCATTTCGCAAATATCTTACTCTGGTCGAACAAAATGATATAGTTTGTATGAGGCAAATATTGTAGCTGATGTCTCCAGAATTCTCATTTAACCACCTATGTACTTCTTCACATATTTCTTTGATAGATATGAGAAACATCATACCCATATCGATGTGGGTTTGAAATGTGAATTAAGTATACCCATTTTACCTCAAAACAATATATAATTTTATTTTTATTATCAGTCGAGTAAGCTAAAATGTCCTAAACTGAAAATTGGACAGCACGCATGAATGACCAGCAGAGTTTGACAAATTACCATACTTATTTCCAATGTAGTATAGTGGAACTCCCAATTTGCATTTTGCAAGAACAATTGAAAAATTAGTATTTCGTTACCGCGTGCATTGGATATATTAGATAAACTTTCTGCTTTTAAATTGGCCGTGTTGCCCCATATGAAAATATCCCGGACATTATTTTGACAGTATTTGAGGGCGTCGCATCTAAAATTAGCATAATACACTACACTGATTACACAAATGTATATAAAATCAAAAGTCACCCTCACAAGAAATTTCCTACCAGATAAAGCTCAGTTAAACATCCTAACTGAAGATAGTAACATATTTATTAAACATAGAAATACTGGTCAGTGTACCTCAAGTTGTTGATCAGGAAGACTTTTTTCTCTTTAGATCGGGGTAAGTTGTTTGACGTATCATGGCTTGAAATGCATTTTCCGTGTAGCTAATCTCCATTCCAGAGAAAAAATATTCATACAAAACCAGGTCAATAATAAACATTCCGTTACACAGAAAGTCTCCCAAATTTCACCGTATCGCAAGCTTGTGAGTCAGTGACATTAATATCAACTTGTTTTGGGATACCAACATATATTAAAACAATATTCCACGATGTCGTTGTTCATTCTCTGCTAATGGTGCTATGGGTAAGCCTAAGTGAAATACAAATTAACAACATCAATAAAGGTAACGTTTTTATAATCCTATTTTTCATTTCGATTAGACTAACAAAGATCATAAGTCATCACGAGTCAACAACAACGATGTAGATTTTTATTATACTATGCCAGCTAGCATGTAGCAAAGTTGCGGAGCTGTGCCACAGTTTACAAAATGAGTTCAGCGACTACCACCACGGATAAGGAATTGTATGTAGAAAACAAAATGAACATTATTTAAATTCATATTAAAATTACAACAAAGAAACACAAACATTATTGCTGTTAAGCGATAGCCATTACGATTTAAAATCCTTCAGTTGTTCTTAATGTATCCAGGGGAGTTGAATATTGCGCCAATTTTTCCATTTGATCATTGAACATTTCGAAATCATTACGGTTTATACAGGTCATTATGGCTGCCAATTTGATGAAGCGCATGCCATTATGAGTTCGTTATCAACTACAGCAGTCGACATTTCCAAACCACATAAGATGCAGACCACTAAGCCCATTAAAATCAATGTTACCAATAAACCGCGATTACCATACCAAGGGTCAAAATTACCATATATTTATGTGTCATGCTTATAGACAAGCCGAAAAATATGTCACTTTCGATATGTTATCATTAAATAACAGACATGACACCGGTTAAAAATAGTTTTAACCGATTTAAAACGGAGGCTCTTGCAGTGTTCTTAATGGTTTTTAATGGTCAGGTGGTAACGACAAGCTTATCATTACATTATATCTTACGGTTAATTTTGGTGCGTATTATAAACTAGGACGGGTGCAAACCCGAAATAAAGAACTTCCGAAAGCGCGTTGCATGTGAAATTGAGAAATGGGACATTCAGTTCAGCTTTGCAAACACTAAACTTGAATTTTTCGATCAATTTCCGAAATAATATATTTTGACCCTTTGATAACCCTAGGGTCAATGGGGCCACCACGACGAAAGCTGGTCGAATTGACCAATGGTGTCATCACAAAAAATGATCAGCATGAAATTCTCTATCAGATAAGCCGATAAAAAAAATTGCTCATAAAGATGCATGGTGATCTCATCCCCCCACCATTCCCCTGGTTTTGACCCCCGGAGGCCCAAAATCAACACTGAATTTCCGAATGACCTGAGGTACCTCTATACAAAGTTTGGACCCAATCGGTCAACGTGGAGAAAAGTTATAGTATATACAGACACACAGACAGACAAACAGATCAATCGCAATAACTACCTTTTAAGCATTTCATGCTTCCGGTAGTTAATAAGCACGAATAAAACGTTAAAGAAATGACCACTGACCATTAAAACCCACAAAAACTATTTAAATCCTTGACCGTGGCTCTTTTACTAAAAGCCGCGGTTCTAGCCATCTCTGCTAAATAACGTGACCTCTTAACGGTTTCTAACAGTTTCCGTTGACCTTTATAACACGCGATCATGTCGATTAATTCCCTTGTGTACAATAGTCGTTTGTCTAAAACAGGACTTCATAATTCACTACCTTTAAAGGAGGAGACCATAAAATGGTAAGATTGTTTGAAATCGCTGTCGCCGTTAAACCGTAATCGTCATTCCCAAAACGACTTCATTTCTATGTATTCTGTTAATACGGTAGTCGAATGATATGACATTGTTCCTATGTATCCATTAAAATATTTGACCTCGTAACAGATTCTAACGGTTGCCCTTTCCTTTGGTATATCTACATCACGCCGGATACTTCTTAAGCGCCGAGATATTTACTGCCGAAAGGAAATCAAAAAGGTCCAACCGTGTTTGAGTTAGAGTGTGCACGGACGAAGGGACGGACCGACGGACAAATCGGTCTTAATTATTAGCTCTAGTACTTAACAACGAGTACAGGTTTCAATTCAAATACAGATTAATGACATTGCCGTACGCGTGCTTGCACTACTGAGTAATTTAACAAACTTTCCTTGTTGCTCGAAAAGTCACTCTTGTGGAGTAGGGTTTAAAGGATTAAATATTTCCGCATTTGAATCGCGGTTAATACTACTGAAAGTGCACTTTATATAATTGCATGAGTCAAGCCAGTGTTGAGTAATGTAAACCTATCGCGGGAAAAATACATGTTGAGGTTAGTGGCTGCCGACACGGACATATTCAACTGTATCTTCTTGTTCACATGTCTACATTGATCCAGCATTAGTGGAAATTTACTTTTTAGTTGAACTCAAACGACAGCGTATTCTGATTTCCCTGAAACTATTTACATGACCAAAATAAGTAAGGATGTTTAGGAATCAACTCTTCAAATATTTTGCTTCACTGAAATCATATTGTCATAGCTTAGGATGAGGAAGTTACCTCACATGTTTCACTAACACATAATCTGAACCTACACCTCATGCATGATTTACTTACAAATACCGGTACCGGTTTATTATTTTGCCGCACAAGCAGAGGTTTTCAGAATTCATAATCTTGTTGTATTACAATATTTAATGAAATTTTCCTTGTAGCTCAAAACCTTTTAGTGTTGACTAGGGCATCGACGATTATTTGCACTATTGAATGGAGATTATACACACAAAGCGTGAAAATGTCGGCCAATGAGTCAAGATTGCTTTCTTTGACTTGTCACTGCTGTAGCAAAAAAAATTGTGACTAACAACTGGCTATATATTTGTATGCTTATATGTACTTTGCTGAAAACCGGAAAACAAGCTCCATGGAATACTGGTCCTTAACATGCAATGGTACCATCCTATATAAATTAAGATCGAAAGTGTTCGTATGCATCAGTTGCTCTTTGAGAAGTCAGCATTATACTTACTAGTGCAATCCAAACTTACTAGTGTTGTTCTTATTTTATAGAGCTATAATTTAGCATAAATTGTTGTTGGTTTCTACTTTTGCAATGTTCGGGAAGAATGCATTGTGGTTTACGGCAAGTGTGTACTTACTGCTGGCGTCCACATCTTGGTGTGAAAATCAATTAGAGGTATGTATATTTTAATTAATATATTTTCCGCTGCTGTATCATAAAAACGTAAATAGCGTACGTAGCAAATTTGAAACAAATGTAATGGTTTATTGGTTTAATGGCTTATAAACCAGAAAATTTTCTCAATTACTGCATCCAACATGAATAGTGATAGGGACGCGGATAGCCTATTCTTAATTAATAATTTGTGCATGATTAGGTGGGATAGAATAGGAAAAGAAGGAAGATGCAGTTTAATTTAAGTCAGCAATGGCGTCATCTTTTAAGAAATGCAATATAAGATGTTTTGTGAACAAAATGTCATGGAAATGAAGCAAATTGGCATAGGCCAATAATATTCATATGTTCTTAAATTAGACGCACTCTGAATTTATAGAATGTAGAGATATTAATAGTAATTTACTCCTTGACGCAAATGACGAAATACCCAATGACAGTAGAGCTTTATAGTACTCCTTCAAAGATATTAGCCTCACATCACTAATACAAACGCACACAAAACCACGGAGATTTAATTGATAATGTTTACGTCATTGATAAACAATTCTACAATACGAAGACAGCATACGGAAAAATACCAAATTATCCATGTGCTGACACTGATCAAGATTTACGAAACTCTTGTCGGCAGCGAGCCAACTGCTAAAACTTATAACGATTTGCATTTGGATAAAAGTATATTCGGATGTAGTACAGTCAAAAGCGGCTACTTTGCAACATCATATTGTGAATGACAATCTTACTCATTCTGGAGTTAAGTGACAAATATAATTAAAACATAAACTTTTGCATAAAAACTATAAGCAAACGAAACTTCGGGACAATTTGAAGCAGTTTACACGGAGTAGGAACGTTTCTATTAATTTAATCAGATACATAACGGAAAAGGATTGATTATCTTGACAATGGTAGCAACGGTAGAGTGCATAATGGGTATAGAATTGATGATATTCTTTCAGACAATTTCTTAAAGCAATGAAATGGTTGAATGCAACGTAAAACTAAATCAAGAGATCTTAGAATACAGAAGTTCATATGATTATTCTAATAACTCGCGTAACGATTCAGATCCCATTTGTGTATGATGACATACTATCGCTTAGTCGCGCGAAAACTATAACCATGTGTAATATGTGTAAGGTAGGATCAGTATTTTTCGAATTTTCGAAGGCATTTACTCAGTGAATTATAATATCGCATGCAAGAAAAGAAGCATGCATTTGCTGCGCATTTCAACATAGGAAACCTGCATCCCAAAAGGCCTAACTTGCGGTAAGCATGTTTTCCTTGTTGAAATCTTCAACCACAATATGCACACCAGGAAATTAACGTACGACTTGAAATTGATATCATGGTGTGTTGATATCATGGCAAATAAAATTTCGCATCGGATAGTACATAAAAGGGACTCAAAGAAATGCTGAACAGTTGATAATGACATGTGTCGCGGTTTAGCGAACAGGCCGTTAACCTTTCGTATGTCCATGAACAGCAAACAGGTCCGAGGAAATCAGTCTAAAACATGTAATATATGCCCATGGCATTATTTTGTGAAGGAGAAAGAACAATCGAAGAAATAGACATTAAACTAACTACTCAAATGGATGCCATTCAGAAATGGTGTGCCGTTAATTGTTTGGAAATTTACTTTGAGAAAATAAAGTGATGTAGTTCCCAAAAATAAAGATAAATCCTAAAAGCGAAAACATTGCAAACAGTTTAATGACACGAAGCGAAGAACTATATTGCGGTCATTGTGTTAAATATCATGGCTTCATTATTGACCAATGCGTGACGTCTAATATACACTACGATTATGTACTGAAAAGCATGTATACAAAAATAAGTTATCCAATTGGTTTTAAGAGGTTTTTAGCAGACGGAGTTGAAAATGATGGTGAACGGGCGTTGGAAACTGGCTCCAAATTGAATAAGCTTCAACAAAAAATATATAAATTCTTTATGGAATACGAGTATACTAAAACAAAAATATGGTAATATGAAAGTGATATTAATGGTTTACTAAAATTAGTGACCGAAGAGATATTATTAACTTGAAGAATTTATTTTTTAATTAAGAAAGAACAGGGTGAAAAGTATCGAAAAATTTGTAAAAACCGTTAATAAATAATCAATTAAATTCAAGGAATAAAATTTGGCGTGGTAAAGTATACTTTCGATATTTTCATTTTTCCAGGTTGGCCGGCAGGATCAGGATCAATTGCCACAATTTTTCAAGGCTGCTGCAAATGGAAATAGTAGTGGTAAGCTGTTTTATTTTCGCTATAATTGTCGCTGCCGACAAATATTTTACCGAAACATTGTACATCGAAATTCATATATTAGGTATCCACACACTTTATATTTTTGGTGGACCACGTTATGACTACATCAGCTTGCTATTATATTTCGAGAATAGTTTAGTGCACACCGAGTTAAGTGATGATTTTTGTGTTAGGTGTACAAGAAAGAACAGAACCACTGTGAATATATTTATTCGCTTAGTTCACTTATGCTGCATTTACTTGGGATGTGATTAGCATTCTACCATTTATGTATTGGCACTGCACTATTTGCCATTGCTTTGCGACTCCAAGCGCACATTTACTTCCATGACTTACATCATCTTATTTTACAAAAAATGTACACATATATTTGCAAGCTGTCCTTGTCTATACCACCAAATTGAATATGGTTTGCTTGGGAAAGTGAATCACTGCAACGAGCAAAATTTGCCACTAGCTTGTGCGTGCCCAGCCTGTGCTTTCTGGGCAAGCATGTAAAGTTAATGCATTGAAACCACTAAAACATTAAACCACATACATTAAAAATGTAACATGACTAGGCGTTGAGAGGACAGAGTTTTAGTGAATGAAAACGATAAGTGTGTGAGTAAATTTTACGCACAGATATAAAATGACACTTTTATCACTTGATTGATGTCAACAAAACGTATTGCATTGAAATAATCTGTGTCTGTGGCGTTGAACTTCGCTGCAGTTTACTTGCACTTATATCATCAGCTGATAACAAATGTCTCCTTGACAGAATGAAAACCATAAATTAGGTCATGCCAGCACTTTAAAATTAAAAAGGTAATGGGCTTCGACAACATCATTCCACTAACCTGAAGAGTTAATGCAATTTTGCATCATATTAAACAATCTATGTCAGCAAAATGTGCATGTCTCTGGTTTTCTATCACTTACATTTACTTTAGTTCGTATCATCTCATTTCACAAATATTTATGTGTAGATAATCAGCCAATAGTATATCCTTACTTTCAATAATTTGGTAGCCTGTTAATTAATTTGAATAAATTAAATATTGGTAAATCTCTAATCCAGATACTCTACCAATATTCTGACATGTGATTTCTTAAGAGACTTGGGAGTTGAGCGAAAGAATTACTCAACAAATGAAGGCTGAATTGTCATTTTAATATATGCTCATATTTGTACGCTGTTATCTCACTTATCTCATGGCTTAATTTACTTTACAAACCACCCCAGCATGCGCAATACTAGGCATTTGAAAGCTCTAAATTGTATTCTGCGGTTATAGTCCTTTTGAGGACGGGTTACGTCACGGCGCTGTATTGACGTCTGACATTCCGCACAACTTCCACGAAATTTAGCATTTAAGTTTCAGGCGGATATTTTATTCATGACTGAAATTTGCACGATATATAAACGCATGGAATTTGTGTAAACAGATAAAAAAGGTTGAACGCAGGTACAATTCCTAATTTATCGAAATACATTTGCAAATTGATCTGACGCATATGGACTAGTTGTTTATGATACATCATCGTATATATTAAAGTGGAATGAAGTTAATTTTATTTTCAATTAATACTTTTTCCACTTTTACATACGCCATTTTTTTATCAAAATGAAAGTTTTGTTCGATTAGGGATTCGGGATTTTCCACAAAACTATATTCGAATTTGTAATCTTAAATATTTTATGCCTACATGTCTATATCTTGCCGCGTTTACATTCACGACATTTAGTTTCAATCGAGTTGCTATTGATTTTCTTGTAGCACTTCATCCAGTTGATACGATGCGAGAAAATTTTATTCAGCCGAAAAAAAATCATTTTTGTACATTTTCTCGAAAATGTAATTTATAGATATTGCTTGTAGACCCTGAACTTCTTTTTGTATACGGGTATGGATGCTTATAATAGAAATTCGTTACATAACCTGGAAAATAAATATTTTTTATGCGACTAGTAAGGAAAGGAATTTGTAAATGTCAGCACGTGAAAATATTAGTTTAGAGTTTCTTTGCCACAGATTAGGATTCAAATACGCAATGCATTAAGCAAACTTTAAATTGCTCACATCCACTAATCATATAAAATAAATTTCTACATTTAATTGGGAGAATGATGATCCATACTCTAAAGTATAGGTGCACGTTTAACTATCGTGTAACATTAAATGATATAATTTGCCTTAACAAATTGTAGTCGAAGTAAAAGCTTGTTTCCCACATTGAAGGAACATAACGATTTATTATCCGCTAAAACATTGATTTACTATGACAACAGTAAATGCTACTGCAATTACAGTGAAAATGAATCTACAATGTAATGTGCACAGATATGATATCCTGATGGAGAAAAAGTTGTATTAATGTATATTATTATCAACATTGCAAAACCAGGATACACATTATGCACATAACAAGCACAACATAAAAGTGTTTTGTCGTACCGCCAATCTTTCAGAAGCATCTTGAGTTGCTTCATATAAGTTACTACTCATATACTAATGGTTCTATAAATACCCAAGAATTTTATCAACATGTTAGTAACAAGCTATCGTGTGTAAGGTGAGAATTTTTAGTGTATCAGGCCTAAGAATTTTGAGAATGTTACACAGCCTTAACATTTATATTCATCATTTAGGTTGCCACTAACCAAGCAACATCGTTGTATTCTTCCATGAAATTGGCAGGCAACTTAGAGAAAGTCGGCAGAAGCTGTCATAACATAGTTATTGACGCTGAGGCGTTTAGGTAAGTGAGGGAACATTATGACATTCCCATGATGACTTGTCACATGACCACTATAAGCATATTACATTCTTAGGCACAGGATATTTAAAATTCTCACACGTTACATAATAACTTTTCAATATCACGATGATACCAATTTCTGCAGTCGGTTCATATATTGGTACCTAATTTTGAACTCGTAATTTAAACGAATTACGGCCAAAACATGCAGAGTTGTTGTGGTACTTGCACATCTTCCGGCTACTTGATTGCATTTACCCCAGCCAGACGGAAATGTTGATATAATTTCATTCCGATGTGTCTAGTTGAACATTCGGTACTATCCACGCACTTGACTGAATGCCGTATTGATAAGAAATTTGGGAAGTCTGACTAATTAGTCACATAGCTAGATCCGTGAACGTATAACATACACACAACGAGTACGACCTGAACCGGTTTAAAATTCACAATTCAGCCCATTGCAATTCAATACTAAGATGCTCACAATTGCTCACAGATTATGCAATTATTGTTTACGTTTCAAAATAAAAAGATATTTAGAAAGGCCGGACTCTTTTGCTACAGCATGATTATTTATATTTATCCGCATAGAAACAATCCGTACCATTAAACAAATTAACTTTTTGAAATGTAGCGACATATAGTATATTGGACAAATAAAGTTGTTTAATATGGATCATAAATGCAGCTTCTCTTCACTTTATAGGCCTAGTGTCTCAATTGACTCCAAATGATTTTATCCACGAGTATCACAAAGATATAATATATATATATATATCTATTAAGAACCAATTAAGTCAATTTTGGTGCGTGGTGAGATTCCTTTAGTATTGGATAGACTATCAAATTTCCTTCAAGATCATCGCCAAGATATTAAAGACTTGTATAGATACAAAAATCGCCCTTTCAAGATTAGTTTGGAGATTTATGTACTAGCACTTGACTTTTCACACCAATAATAATGGATACCAATATTAACGGTAGGATACTGCAGTTAACTTTTACATGAGGAAGCAAAATTATTTTTTAAGTACCACAAAATTTAAATATAGAATCGGACAATGACGCAATTTGTTAAACGTGTGCATGTGTTCCCTATTGCAAGTGACATGTTATTAACTGGTGCCATAATAAAACTGAAACGTTTTTAATTGTTTATAATTGTAGGCACGCAGCACGCACGCATTATTGTGTTTTATGAAACACATGCAGAACGCAACCAAAGTATGTAAAGCAACTTCCACGAAAATGAATAATATCATTACATTGAGGCATAGACTCTACTACTCCACAGACATGATATGGTAGACACAAATTTCATATTTACGTTATATACATCTTTATACTTTTAGGTGTAACGTAGTCAATACATGAAGCATACTCTTCAGTTCTGTCGTCATCAATTTATTTAAAATATTTTTCACTTTTAAGCTTAAGAACATATTGAAAGCACGCAGTTTTAAACTTTGTGAAATTGTTTACATTGCAAGTTACCTATTTCAGAAGTTCTAGCCATAATTTTTCAGCATTATATTTTTTAAAAATCTCCCCCATTGACTTTTGACATTTAGCAATGTCACATTATAAGCTCTATTCCTAGTATATTGCCACGTTCCATAAAAAAATCCAAATAACTCTTAAAATAGCCTTCACTTATGACATACATAGGTACATTTGTAAGCAAGTATTATGGTGTTATTGAGGGTCCAAAGCCGAAACGAACCCCAATGATGAACTTACAATATTTGCAGTGATGACTTGCTGCTTTCACCTTTATTAAAAGTGAAATGCAATTGCAAAGTAACCGATTTTACAACTTGCGTAGGAAACTAACACATGACAGCTTACACGGTCACTTTTATAAATGTTTACTGATTATGTGAAAAATGGAATAGTAGATTCGTGGCATAGTATATAAATGACATAGTTGGCATGGTATAGGCGTAACGGCGATATATACGTAATGGTGAAAAGCATATTCACTTACTCTTGAATGGTTGCTATATTCTAGTAGAATATAGCAACCATTCAAGACTCCAGTGTGCTTAAACTCCAGTAGAATAATTCTACTGGAGTTTAAGCACAATGGTTCCTACGGCAGTGGATTGTGGATAAACATAAACTTTTTAGTTTCATTTCTTATCAAATAAGCATAAACGCCGTATGAAAACCACTGCTTTATCTGTGGTGAATGAATATATCTTGCAAGGCTGATAATGACTGATATCGCCAGTTCTATCGCTCAATAACAGATGCGCCTGGCAATGTGTCTTGCGAAAGCCTTAATCTTAGCCTTAGCCATTTTGTGCTATGGCTACAGCCTAACCTAGAAAGTTTTCTTTGACATAAGACTTAGCACGCTGATCCATTACTTCTGATAATCCCTGTTTTTGTGCCACATCAGAGATGTTTATTAATAGCACAATTTAGCCAAAGGTACACGCCAATTTGCGTTACTATGTTATAATTTTCAGTCGCTGGCGTGAGAAGCCAAAGCTGTTAGAGTTTCTCATGAAACAAGGATGATGATCAAGATCCGCTCCGATCACACACAAATAGGTACTTAAGCACTCGCGACAGATGAAAACAGATATAAAGTGGCTAGCAATCAAGAGTTGCGTTCTGTGGTGTAATCGGTAGCACACCCGACATGTTCTTGGGAGATGCCAGTTCGAGCCTGGCTGAAGCAATTCATACTTTTGCGTGCTGGCCACATAAATATCTTATTCTGGTTTCATGCAATCAGTAATGAATCTGTTGCTGTATTTCCGTAATACTGCGCTAACATTGACCCGTCTAGTTTGAAATGACGATGCACAGTTCCCAAAATTTATATTACATCACGATAAGTATTATATTGTTGAATTAATATAGGTAACTGTCTGGGAGATGACTTCATTAGCTGTTACGAGAACATTCTAGAATACGTCGATCTCGGAGAACAGGCAATCAAAATTTCCGTCGAGAAAAAGGCAATCATTGTCATTGGACTGACTCGCGTCGGCAAAAGCACCGTCACTCAATTTGTTGCGAACGAATCCAACCCATTAACCAAGTCGTGCAGGGGATTATATTGTCGCCTTATTGACGAATCAGGTGATGGAGGCGATTCTGTTGTCTCCAGGACGTTTATACCCAACCTAGTAGAAGACAAAATCACTAATAAGATGTTAACCCCGTTCTATGACATGCCTGGCTTTGATGACACCAGAAATATTTCTGTGGAAGTTGCCAATTCCATCTTCATACAGAAAGTGATAAAAAATATCGAAAAGATAAAAATCGTTGTAGTGGCGAAGCAAGTAAGCTTCACTCCCACTGAAACCTCATTTAAGAACTTGATGACTTTCCTCGCTAAATTCAATAAAGATCCAGTAAAATTTAAAAGCTCCATCGTGTTGATATCAAACTTTGGCAATTATAATGATTGCGACGAGGATCACTTCATTAGTATCGTTGACTATTTGGTTGCTTACAAAGAATCCATGCGTGGTCATGAATCACCACATCCAGATCCCATTGAGAGAGCAGCCGTCACAGGATGGATTGACTGCTTTCTGCAAGCACCTGCCAACAAACCAGAAGAGTTGAAAAACGTTGCAATATTCAGGACACCAGTTCGTCCCAACGGAACCAGCATCCGTGATGATAAAATTTTCCAAAATGACTCGGTAAAAATGAAAAATCTAATATGGAACAAAACCTCATTTACTCCGGTATCCTCAGAGGAAATTGGTTTCACGTTGTCCCTCGACGCGGAACTGTTTCTTGAACGATCATCTACACAATCTGCGACAGCAATCAGAAACGCCCTAACCAGTTTCACGGTCCGAGCTTCGACATACCTACAAAATTTGGCACATAGAATTGCAATATCTCCAAAGGATGAAGAAATGGCAAAACTGAAAAATCACCTTGGCATACTGAGGCACTTAAGGACTGATAACTGTACCTCCGCTCCATCATCAAGTCCTAAGGGTTGTATCAATGAGTTAGAATTACAACTAAGTACTATCGCAACCGAAATGGGGGATTCCATATTCCAGGATATCAAGAAGATGACTAATTTTCTTGAGTTCAATTTCGAGTACATTGGAAATGTAAAGCAATATGATATGGCGGAATGGGTGAATGGATTCAGTACTACATATACTGAATTTGTTTACTCAATTGAACGAGCAACAAGACAGTCTGCTGCGTTAATCCGAACATCACTGATAAATTTCTCCAGCCGAGCAAGCACATACCTACAAAATTTTGCAAATCACGCTGCATTGTCTCCAAAGCCGGAAACATTGATCACGCTTCAAAGGTACATTAACACACTCAAAAATTTTCGATTTGACAATTGTAACTCGGATGGAGCATCCAGTCCACGAATATGTATCGACCAGGTGGAATTGCAGCTAGGAGTAATGGCGACCGACATGAGTGATTCCATATTCCAACAAATCAATCAGACCGTTGGTTACCTTCAGTTCAGTTTCGAAACAATTGGAAGTAAGAAACTATACGACATGGGAGAGTGGGTGAATGGATTCAGTACTACATATACCGAATTTGTTTACTCAATTGAACGAGGAACAAGACAGTCTGCTGCATCAATCCGAACCTTACTGGCAAGTTTTTCCAGCCGGGCAATCACATACCTACAAAATTTTACAAATTCCACCGCATTGTCCCCAGAGCCGAAAACTTTGACCACGCTTCATAGGTACATTCACACACTCAACAATTTTCAATTTGACTCTTGTAACTCGGATGCAGCATCCAGTCCACGAATATGTCTCGACCAGGTGGATTTACAACTAGGAGTAATTGCGACCGACATGGGTGACTCCACATTCCACCAAATAAATAAGACAGCTTGCTACCTTCAGTTCAGCTTCGAAACAATTGGCAATAAGAAGCTATACGACATGGGAGAGTGGGTGAATGGATTTCGAGTCACAAATAATGAATTCATGACGTTTCTTAGTCTTTTGACGACAAATATCACAATAAATGTAAAATCGAAGCTTGACGCTTTTGTTGTTGTTGCTCATGATCACTTTCTAAACAGTTTCGAATTTCTGACCTCTCAACCTATTCCGGCTGATCTAGAACTTATCAACAAGACGATTGAGGAACTACTGCATTTGGAGTTTCCAGCATGCACACACGCAAATCCAATTAGTCCTGCTGCCTGCTTCAAGCAAATTATTGGAAAGTTGAATAAAACAATTGTCATCACGAAAAGCAGTCTAGAGAATAAGCTACAACCTTCCGTAACATTCCTGGAATTTGTCAGAAAATTCTTTGGTGAGAGCTTGGCACTGAATGAATGGACGGAAAGGTTAACTTCTCTCAAAGGCAAGTTGGAGGGAACTCTTGAAAAGAAGGAAATCCCTAGCACTATATTCGGAATCGTACTTAACCAATTGACTGCATTAGCACACAAAGTTACATCAGACGTCATTTGTAACATTGGAAAATATGAGGATATGGACGACTTGGGGCTGCATCTCTTGAAATTGAAGAATGAAACGGAAAGTATATCGAAGATGTTGGAAGGCTATAACTCACGTGAATCCCTTGGGCGGTACATTAGTATAATTTTTAGGGAATATTCTAAACTTCCTTCAACGTTTTCAGAGGCGGTGGTCCGGCAGGATGTCGTCATGCTGGTGGAACGCCTAAAAATTTTTCCATGGATTAATCCTAGATGGATAAATTTTCACCGTGATAGCATGCAGCGCGCTGTTCATCTTCAGGAAAAAGTAATCAAATTTCTTAATCGATTATTCAAAGAGCTGGAAACTTTCCAAGTGCAAGCTAACGAAACCCGACAACTACATCTATGGAGAAGGGAAAACACGAATTTAGACGAGAACAATTTTGACGAGTTTTGGAAAGCGTTCAAAGAAGCCGACCTGAATGCCATAAAATATGCTGAAGAGATCCGTCACGATATTAAAATCCACGTTAAAGACATGAAACACATTAGAATTTGGTTCAACAAACTTCTAAATTATACTCTCCTCCAGAAAGGATTGTGTCCCAATGTTCAATCGGAATCGGTAATATTCAATGAAAATTATCTGACGCTTCGACGAATTCTTGATTGTGTAAAATCCTACTCTATCAAACCTTTGAGAGTAATAGTCCTTGCCGAGAATACTTTTTTCTTCAATACAATGTTTGACAACCATGGCCTGCCGGCAAGGTCAAAACTTTTTATAATGTCCCGGAACTTTCACTTCACAAAAGGCGCATACATCAATCTCAGTGGGAAGGACGGTGGCCCTGCTGAGGATAAGCCACCAGTCTCACATATACTTGGAGATAATGGAAGAGAAGGGAAGAAGGGGAAGGACGGCAAAGATGGGTCAGATTTCATCGGTGTGTACCAAATGGGCCACGGGTATTCGTCCGGAGTTGATGTACGATTCAGGGGAGGCAATGGTCAGGATGGGCAAGACGGTGGAGATGGAGCTGACGCAGCAAATACGCTAGGGCCTGAGCTGCATTGGTACTCTGGTGAAATTCTTGATCTCGCGGACTGTGATGCTTATAAATATGGCAAAATTAAGGTACTTCTTACAATTGTCAATATCAATATAACATCTCTTCTCAATATAATATATTCTCAATATAACATGATGGCGTACAATTGTTCTCTTAACGTTATAATACAGATGAAATTGCATCCAAACTCTTGCAACGAAGACGATGAAAGTACGTGTAGAGCTGGAAATGACGGTGTATATATAAATATTTGCGGGAATGTTCCTGGAAACCCAGGCAGTGGTGGAAAAGGCGGAATGCCCGGAATCGCAGGGCGTGGGGGATTTAAGGTTGTGCTGAAGGTCACAAATTCCAGGCCATTAATCAAAAAATGTCCACCTGGAAATAACGGGTCAAACGGCAGAGATGGTGTACGTGGCAAGCGTGGAGTTCGTGGTGCTACTGGAGTAACTGTAGATGATGTTCAGAAGCATGGTCAGAAAAAGTGTGAAGTATTAACATCTGCTGAAAGCAACAAAATATGCTTTTTACCAGGATCTAATCCTGGATCTGACCCATATAGAGGCCCGTTTCCTTTGCAAGTTTTGAAACCAAGTGCAAGTTCCTCGCCTTTAGTTCCTTGTGAGGACACCACTGATCCTTATCCCCTCGGCGAATTTAAGGTGCACGTAGGACACCTTGTGTCACGCGCAAGGGAAAACTTCAACATATTTAACAAGCGAGACATGTCACAATTTGTAGACTTTGTCCAGCGTAACACTTATTTGCGGAAATAATACTTGAATCAATCAAATGAATTTGAACTGGTTCTGATTTTCTGACCATAGCCCGTCTGCACTGTTTGTAAATTAATATCCGGATTAATTATCTTTTACTGATAATTCATTATTATGTTATTATTGTACTTATGTTATTATTGTATAGTGTTATTATTATTATCCAATGTAGAATCATAATGTAAAACTACAAATCATTTCTTGGGTTTTCTGTTGTCTTTGCTGTGTTTTGAGTTCAAATTAGTATGACTTCCACTGTAAAATTTGTCCACAATCAAACGGTAAAAGTTACTTTCTTGGAAGATTAGGTAACCACTGATTGATGTATTATAGTAGAAAATGAAACGTGTCTGCACTTTCAACTTTTCTCGGTTAGATATGCTAATTAAGTTTATGTTACATGCAAACGTATAACATCCTTCTTATGAAATTCGTTCCAGATTAATTTTTATTTCACTATTAAAATCATACATTGGTTTTGGAATACATAGCATCTGTCGTTTACTCACTGAATAAGCGATCTCCACTTCCGTGTAATCAAAGAATCCAGCATTACAGAGTTGGCTCTGTATATTATGTATACCACCAAATATATTATATCTCAATAAATTTTGCATGAAATACATGAAGGCTGATTGTGCAATCCGAGTGGCCGCCCATTGGACAAAATGTACGGACTAAACGAACACATCCGCATAATCATCAATGAATGTGCACACAGCCGTTGAAGCATATTTCTATCTGCATTTCAGTGGAAAGCTAACAATTTAACGCATAGAAAACATTCAACGATAACTGTAACGCTTTAAGTAGTTAACAATGTTATAACACAGAACTCCATGGCATCAAAGCATACTTTCATCTATGATATTTGGCCATATATGCAAAAATATTTGGTCATTGGCTTACCACCTCGTTCATACAGATAGCGTAAGATCTACAACCCTACCAGTTTGATCATGTTTGAGGGGACTAGATGTTTATTTTGATGGACTTGACTATTATTTACCATGATATTATTTATTAGGCATACACTTTGTAGGAGCGTCACGGTCGTATGTATATATACATATATGCATGTACAAATGGGCAAATTTTGGAAGGGACACATGGTAAAATGCCGGCATCAATTTTTGAAGAAATAAATGCTGGATGAAAGAATACTAGATGAAAACTATTCAGATCACATCAGTTGGAGATGAAATTGTTACTGGAACTTATTTACCAATTATAAAGTCGTTACCATCCTTTGTGGGTGATACTGTGCGACAGTCCAAAGAAAATGGTATTCAGCAAAAGTCGAGACGTAATAGCGCAAGAAAGTAAGAACATTAAAAAACTATTTACAGGAAACACTGTCAGATCAGGAATCCGATTTTAGTTTATATGATGATATTTCTTAGTTGAGAGATTTGAACAAGTTTTTGATGGTTCCATAAAATTTAAGTAGCTTTCAATAATAAATTATGAAATTTGATAAATTTCCCTGTTAATCAAGTATCTAACCATATTCAGAGTTTAAATGTGCTTGCACAAAAAAAGTGACAGCTTAAATAATATGCCCTCAGAACTGTAATCATAGCACTATAATCAGTTCACCAATATTTATGATCAAAACGAAAAGTAATTTGGACATATGTAAGATCGTTTTTTTTTTGGAAAAATGCAAGACATGTTGTGTATGGTGAGTCACGATGCTATTGAGGAGTACATATGCAAGGAATCAGGAATGTTGAATGCCAAATGTACACCGTCGAATGAACATGCCACCGAGAAAGTGTATATGTAATTATTATTTATTATTATGTAGTTTCCATAATTTTGTATCTCAAATGTATGCATGTATTTGAGGCTGATATTTAGTACGTAGATAGGTAGAAAAAATTCAGTCGATGGATTCCTTTCCCTTTGTAATAAAGCAATCTTATAATTGGGGCCTGCAAAATGTAACTTGCCTATTCATATATATTTAGAAAATGTGCATTAAAAGCGTTCAGGCACATAGTTCAAATAATTAGAATGAATATGCTCTATGGCACATGCTGTTTCTAAATAAATTAATAGTTATTCCTTCAAGTGATCGCATATTATTTTTTAAGTATTTAAGATAATGATAGTCATACGGAGTACACACACATTGTTACTAAGCATATTTCCAACTAAAATAGATACATTATGTATACTTTTAAGTAAAAAGGGAGACAAATCAAGTTGGAAGGGAATTCTGATGCGTCTTTGCTGCTGCATTCCTGAAGGCCTCAGCCGCCAAATTCCTCAGAGTTTCACTTGAACTCTGTCCGGTATGATTTACCATCCCCGCGAAAATTCCATTTTCGTCCTGCAGCAGCAGATGAGCATGAGCATATTCTTTTAGCTTACCACTGTCCAGGACGAGAACTCGGTCACAGTCGATAATACTGTCAAGTCTGTGAGCAATGGTTATTACGGTACAATGAGCAAAGTTATTTCGAATGGTTTTCTGGATTAGCTGATCAGTTATACTGTCCACATTCGCAGTCGCTTCATCCATCACTAAAATTTTATTTTTTCTAAGAATCGCCCTGGCCAAGCAAACAAGCTGTCGTTGTCCCAGTGAGAGAAAGCTGGTTCCTCTATCCGCAACCATGATGTCCAATGAAGGCACAGCGTTTCTCAACCCCACCTCTCCGATAACCTTCCACATGTGGTTATCATCAAATTGGTCAAATGGATCCAAGTTGTAGCGGAGAGTTCCTGAAAAGAGTATGGGATCCTGCGGGATTATCGAGATGCTTTTGCGAAGATCATGCAATCCAATGTTGTTAACGGCCACATTATCGATGAAAATTTCACCCTCTGGTTCTGTCATTCGGAACAAGGCTGAAACGATGGAACTTTTTCCCGCACCAGTGCGTCCAACAATACCGATTTTCTCTGCAGGTCTGACTTTAAAGCTGATATCCCTTAAGACTGGTTTTCCCTCAAGATAGGAGAGGTTCACATTCTTGAACTCAACCTGCCCCATGGCTGGCCAGCCTGAACATGGTCTATCCTCAGGCATGGAATTTAGGTCAGCTTCCGGTGATATTTTTGCGTATTCCAGTGCCCGTTCCACCGACGTCATATGATTCTCGGTTTCTGCTGATTGGCGCATTCCATGTTGGAAATTTCCCATTAGTGAAAGCAGGCTGGAAATCGCAAGACCAACGTTTCCTCCGCTCGTAGCTAAAATATGTACATAAATTACGTGGTCATTTATTGTAATGTAATAAATTACGTTGGCATTCATTTAATTGATTTCAGTTTAAATGATGAAGTGCCATCTGTAGAATAAAAACACGTACAGCTAGAAATGAGCAAGAAACTGAACGCCACCAAGGCAAGGAACGTGTCGGATATCAACTCAAGCCATATCCCAAAGCCACGGTTTGCCGCCAGAAATAGGAACCATGAAGATGAATGGTTATCCTGCAAAAAAACGCAATGTCAAAAAATAGTCAATGCGATTTGCTTTATCCTTGTTACACATTAATTTAAAACTTTTGTTAAACATTCCCCATGATGCTAGTAAAAATAGAAATCATAATCTTCATACTAACCTGGATTGTATCAAATTGTTGAATTAACACACTCTGTGTTTGGGACGCTCGTATGGTTGTCAATCCTTCTACGGTTGCTGCTACGTGGGTATATACGGGACTCCTTGCTACAAAATATATCAAAAAATTATGTAACCGTGATAATAATTCTTCTTGACTGCATTAATTATTTTTGCTGTAATACCTTACCGATGCTTTCGATTCTCTTCACGTCTCTAGCGGTTTTGATAAATATGACCCTTAGGTAATAAAGCGCAATGAACAAGAATACAGCCGGCACACTCATGTAATAATTGCTGATGATAACCACCGTGATAACACCAATGACTTGCAAAAATGTGGCTGTTGCTTCAATAAAAGCTACAGGAAGTAGTTCGTCCATTGTTCCCACGTCCCTCGTGAAACGGTTCATAATGCGCCCACTTGGATTATCATCGAAAAATTTGATAGGAGCCCTCAAAATACTCTGCAGCATACCATTGTGAACACTTTCGCTGATCTTGGCGCAGTATATGTAGAACCATGCCCCCCTTAGGAGATTGAGTAAGATAACCACAACAGTTAAGCTGCTGTAAACATAAAGATAAGTGGTCTCCCCACGATAAGTTCCGTTGCAAACCTTTTCATTCGGAGTGGAACATGTGACGTTTACATCCACTTCCAGCCGCTTTTGCTCCGCGTTAGTCCAGAAGGATAGCCAATAGTCATTGCTGCTGGCAGCGAGTTGACAAAGAATAAACAGTGACATGACACTCACAAATCCACAAGCCGAGTGACCGGCCATGAAATATTTTTGGTATGTCTTCCCAGTGACGGAGCCAGCAACTTTCGACTCTGCACTTTGTTCCGGATGCCGATCGTCCTGGAATTGTGAGTATTTCACTGCTGAGTTCCCGGAAACTATGCTTTCCCGTTTTGGGCCGTCATGTATACTTTTTCTCTGTGCCGTTATCCCAGGAAAAGGAATCCCAGAACCGACGAGCTGATGAAATTTTCCTTTCGCCATTATCTTACCCTGCTCCATGACTACGATGTAGTCCGCCTGCGGCATATATTGGAGCTGATGCGTCACCAGAATTCTTAATGAGCCTCGTAGGTGCTCCTTAATACATTTCCTGAATAGGTATTGACCAACACCTGTGTCCACTGCCGACAGCGGATCATCCAAAAGATAAATATCCGATTTTCGGTAAATTGCCCGGGCCAAATTAAGTCGTGCTTTTTGTCCACCACTGAAAATAAAAGCATCAATGTTACTAATAAAATATGAAAGAACAACAACCATCAACGAGTATTATAGAATTTTAAGGTGTACTTAATGTCAATCAACCTGAGAGCAACTCCTCTCTCCCCAACTTGCGTCATGTCACCATAAGGTAACTCCTTCAGGTCGGCGTCCAGGGCGCACGCAATTATTGTTTCTTTATATCTGCGTTCATCGTACGGGTGTCCGAAAAGTATGTTTTGTCTTAAGTTTCCCGAAAAGATCCACGGTTCCTGACTTGCGTAGGAAATACTTCCCGTTGTATTCATCTTTCCGGATAGGATCGGCAGTTCATTTAAAATGGTATGTAATAGACTTGACTTGGCACTTCCCACGGGTCCAATGATCATTACGAGCATGTCACCTTCCACCGAAAAGGAGATATTCTTTAGTAATTTTGAGTCATCTCTCCAACTAGCACTAACGCTTTCCATGGATATTTGTCTTCTTCTGTTTCGTCTTATACTTTTCTGTATCCCATTTATGGTTAAGCCAGCTTCTGGCAACTTGAAATTCATTGTCTTGTATGGTATTATTTCAGTGTGGGATTCTTGTTCCTCAAGCATCAGAAACTCCTGGAATGTCAAAAAAATCAATGGCATCACTTAACGTTATTTTGTGACAGAACTGCGAATAGTTTTGAACGAATAACTAAATAATTAATTTAATCACGACATGTCGTAAGCCCATTTACAAACAAATTTAACAAAAAGCGATATTGTACAATTTTTTCAACATTTCCTTATTTTCAAAACTATTATATTCACAGTACCTGTATTCTTTGAATTGAGACAAGCATCTCTCCAATTCCAGCTGCAGCCTGGGGAAGAATGTTAACCGTCACTCGTAACATGGAATGAAGACAGGTATTGGTAAAGAAAACCTTCTCTGCGGACATTGGCTCATCCTCCAAAAGCACAAACATAAGAAAGGTCAGGTACTGAAGTAGTTGCGGGGCAAATGTGAACACGGCGTGATGGAATCCTCTAAGAATTCCACGATTTTTCAATGCAATTATTTCTTGCTTGCGTATTCGTTCAATCACAATGGAGAAGGGCTTCTCCCAAGTGTACTGTTTGATAATACGTATTCCCGTAATCATCTCATTTACAAAGCCACCGCGCTGGTCAGTCAACTTGGCTATTTGCTGCCGGAATATGGCCGAGTATTTTCCTAGGAAATCTGAGGATTTAATAAAAATAAAACGTTTACATTTTCAGTATCATAAACTCGTTCGTGCCATATTTACCATAGGACACATTTCTAATGCGTTGGATAACCAGAAGATTTTTATGAGACCGGGATACATATTGCAAAAGTAAGCCTTGCTTTGCTTATTTTTATATCTAACTTACATTGCATGGGCAGTAGAACAACAATAAAACCGGCTCCTGCAAATGACGCCGGTCCAATTTGGCCGTATAGTATGTACATGAATATGAATGCTTGGATCGGAGCACTGGCTATATAGGGCAGATAATTAATATAGGTGTCAAATCTGGTAACGTCATTGGAAAGAAGATTGATAATTTGACCGGAGCTTGTTTTATTTTGGGACGTTGTGGATAGACGAAGGGTCTTCCTATAAATCATAGCTGAGAGACCCACTAAAAGCTTCATTGCCAAGTGTTTAGTATGAAATATACCAGGATGAATAGTTAAAGTGTTTAGGTAGACGAGAGCCGATAAGACAGCAGCGTACGTGTATCCCTTCCATTCCTCTGCTGAATGGTCATCAAAAGTTTTGATGAGCATACGAAGGATTATGGGCTGCAGAACACTAAAAGAGAATTAAACATTATGTAAATGCACACGGAAATATTGGCGATTCTTTCTCGATTTAGCGTCGAATACATTCACTGTGATGAAAAATTGCAATCTTATAATTTATTTAATCTATTATCAGCACACTTACAAAATAATACATTGGTTTACAATGTACCAGATGCTGACAATAATCAGAGTTTTTCGTGAAGATTTTACGAGAACTCTCACTAAACTAGGATTACTGCCTGTTCGGGTACCACGATCAATTTCCATCTGCCAAAGTCTACGGAAAAATAATAGTGGTCAGTAGATTAATGCATAATCCCGACGATGGACATTGCCAATTTAGTAATCAACAACACAACATATTCCAGCACTGTAAGTACGTTGATGAACACGAAATCTTAGTTTCACTAAATATATATTTTTAGGTTACAAGAAGTAACAATGTACAATAAATAAACTAAACTGTTAGACTTTTTAAATTAGTCGGACGTGTACATTGCACTTGTAATACAGGAGCAACATTCGCGTTTTTTAGCCGACCCGTGTCCACCATTCAATGTATTCTTGATAAAATGATCTCCAACAAAATAATAATCAATAATATTTTCAGCAGGAAGGCAGGAAGACTTTTGTTCAAAGATCATTTATCACAAAATTGGAAACGAATCATTAGGAAAGTTACCTCTATGTTAGTAAATTACATTTAAAGGTATCAGCTTTAGTAAAGGGAAATTTTTTGAATTAATACATTTGTTGCTCATGAGTATTTAGAATAAATCGACTATGCATGTGACGCGTTGATGCCCAATACTGAGCTAGGGCCACTACGTCAAATGAGTACAGTAATTCATTTGTGTAATAGTAATGAATTTTCAGAATATAACATCACAAATGAGATATTAGTGTACATGATTAAAGTACCTTTCCAAATTGTTACACACTGCATCAGACTCATCCTCCTTTAAGATGTGAAACAAATCCTCAGTCCCAAGTTCTCGTTTATAGCCTCTCCAAAATAACGGAAATATCCATAAAAATAAAATCCTAGAGATTGGATTGGCCCTCTCCATAGGATTAGGAGGAAGCCGATATTCAAGGGAATCCATGGCTTTCACGATTAGTAATGAACACAATTCAATTTATCAGATGACACTAACGACTCAATCGTGATCACAGTAGTATTATATACCTTAATGCATTAAAGCTCGAACGATGACCATAATGTGTCAAATGCTGGATAGGAGATAAGCATTATAGTATGCCGATATGTGATAAGACAATGTAACAGCATGTGGATGTTGACTCGCGGTCAGTATAGAGCCTTATTCCCATATCGCTTTAACATGCGACCCGTATTACACTTATTACTGCTCCCATATCGTCGAAAATTGCATGGTATGTGTAAACTAAATGTCGACTGCATAATGCCGTCATATAGGGTCAATAAAACCGAATCTCCTGGTCTTTTGAATGTCTTATATTTAGTTTGACGAAGTCGTTGAGTCAGTTAGTGCACGGTAGTTTCTTTTTCAATATAACTATATGACCTGGATGGATGACTGCCTCTGTATTGGCAATGCCTTTGAAGTTCGTTGATAAGGTGACATGCATACGTTGACAGATATATATGTTAATTGAGAGGTTCCTGCGCATTTGCCATATAAAATATGTATTAATGCGAGCAAATGTAAGATGCATACGTGATGCGAGGGTCACAGCGTAAAAGTTAATAATTACTGAGGATTACTGTAATTATTTCAAGACAAGCTGACATTGCTGTCAGTGCCTATTATATTGTGGCATTACCGAGAAACGTAATGAGATTACCGCGTAAGGTGCCATTTATTATTGTATACTAGGATTAGAGGGATTATGTGTCCACTTGAGTGGCAATGACGTCCGTTCCGAATATACACCAGTGTTCACAAATATTTTACCAAAGTGATCAGGCCGAATAAAACACGAGTGGTGTTGTTATGATGATGGCCAAAATAAAAATCCTGGCCACTGAGAATCATGTTTCATTCCGATTAGGATCTCATACAATGTCAATCTCTCGTGCAGACGGTGCCAAAGAACTACTGGGCGAACATGATCATATATGGATACATAGATAGACAAGACATTGTCACTGACATTGTCACATTGTTTTTGTTCTTGTGTAATCTATTGCGATTACCCAGTAACATCCATTTGTAACGGATTAATTGATTACCCAGTAGCAATTACAAGTTTCTCAATGTTGCCAGTGTTACATTGCGGGTATATATTGAAACGCCCTTGAATAGCCAATATAACCACTGCAAAGTTCAATTTACATCATCAAATGTTGATGACCGAAACAGCGAGTGTAAAGAGAGAAATAACTCTCAAGTTGTCACCTGTTGTTACATTGTCATGCGGGGTATCACTCAAATTGACAGCTTGTCATTCGAGTGACTACATTTAAGTTACGGTACTCGGCAAACAGTTTACACACAAATAAGGTTGCTAACCCTATCGGTATTTTTCGATAAGTCGTCTGATTAAAAATTATAATGTGCTCTTATATTATTTTTCAAAAATCTCGAGGCTGATTGTGGTTGGTTCGTACTGTGAGTAGTTAGGTAACGTTCAGCCTAAAAATAATCCAGATACGATACTCAATCCAAATCCATTGATGGTACTGTGCCTGTATATGTACATCTTAATAATAATATTTATTTTTGTTAAAGCACTTGACAATGATAATACGTACAGTTAACTTCGATCAGAAAACCATCACCTTACTGTATTTGGCCCCGACCATATAACTATATATAAACTGAGTCCTGGCATACCATGTCCAATTAGTCGTTCTGCAACAGTAAATCAATCGTGTTCGAAGTGTTAACTCAAGCGTCTTGTTCCAACTTAAAGTAAACATCTAGTGCAAATTGTCGATAATTTTGTTTGTCCTTTTGACAATGTTCGTGAACAGAATATTGTGGTTGATGGTCTGTGTGCCATTGTTGGTGGCCTCCACATCCTGGAGACACAATGAAGCCAAAGTAAGTGCATCGTAATAAACATATTTATTTTATCTAATAAATAAAGGCAAGTGTTGCATCAAGAGATATTTATATTTAAAGGATCTGACATTATTATCTTCAGATTGACCATCAGGATTCGCCGTCAACCTGGGACAACGCGGCTCTGCACAATAGTAGCGGTAAGCAAAATTATTACTCTTTTTTACCTGTGTTAAAAAGATCATGGCAACTTGCATTTGCTGGCACACACTTCATGTAAGAAACCTTGCATTATCAGGGAAAATCGATGCACATTGGATTTAATAATATTAGTAGCACCACTTTTTGGCATACTGCGTTTACAATTTAAATTCGAAGGAGCCTACAAAAACCTTGATTACAATGAACGATTTTAAAAATGTTTATTGATTTCACAAAAACATAGGAACTAAATTAGGTAGATCAGTCATGTCTTTGAAATTACTACATAAAACCAGATTGTTTCTAAATGTTCAAACAAACGACAATCAATAGCTCATAGTTCATGATGAATCATACAAAACTAAACTATTCCATCAACAATTGCAGTTACAAGTCGTATGTGGGAATCCATAAATCTGTTTTTGCCGAAAATTATTGGCCAATTACAAAATATTTAAAACATTGTGCTTTACATGTTTAGTTATGTTAATTCATTTGTATTCGTAGTTCAGGTCCTAGAATTTTGGTGTAAAAGGATGATGCAAAGACGAAAGAAAGTAAAGTTAAAGAAATATGGTGACTTTCCTCACAGATTCAATCTATATTTCGTCCGGCTTGTGTTTATTATCTGAATTAACTTAAATTTTGGGATAGTATGCAGAATACACTACTGCTTAATTGGTAGGCGCTTCGAAAATAGAAAATACAAATTCATAGCTGGGGATTAGGTATCACCATTTTATTCAGATACGTGCTGTATCGTGTCGCAAAAAAATAAAAATAAAACACCCAAACTTGACAAGATTATCTCGCAATATCCTTATGGCATTTATCTCGTATCGCAGGTGCTTGCATACATTGGCAATTTAATAAATGACAAAGTTCACGATTAGTTCATATAATTCCATTCATGAACACAAGAACATACGTGAAAAACATGAAAATTTAATAGCATGTTACCTAGACTGGGAAGAAATTTAACCTTGCAAATTAAATTTGTTTGAACCGCAATTGTTCAATATGTAGTGAAGTTTTTCCATTTTTTCTCTAACGGTTTTACTAGTATGTTCAAATGAATCTACAGAAAAAATACATTCATTTTTCCTGTAATCCGTTTCTTGAGAACGAATTGATTTTGCCGATGACGAAAAGTTATAAAAACATATTCGTGCATTCCAAAAATTTTAACACAATATAGTGGCACAATATTCGTATTGTATATTCCGAAGATATGTTGCACTTTCTTGGCGTCATCATCCTCTTCGTAGGTTTACGCAATATGATTTGCAGTATGCATATTACTTTATTACTTAACGACATGGAATGCATCCAGAACTGCATGTTCGTATGAAGTTTTGTACTCATGTATCTAGATTCTAGAAAATATCTTCATTTGTATGGCTTACTTCCAAAATATGAGTAGACAGCCTACCGACTAATTTGCTAACACTTTTACATGAAATTTTATCGAACGAAAAAACATGAGCTGTGGATCATGAAATATTTTCAAAAATGAAATTGTAAGAATTTATAGCGGAATAACAATAACAAAGGGATATGTTAACAAAAAAAGGATTATTCACTTTCATAATTACTTCAAATGGTATCATGAACTTGATTCCACTCTAATGTAATTGCTGTTACTGAATGATAAGAGAGTAAAATTGATATGTGCATACAAGGTAAACATTCGTGTTCGAGTTGGTATAAATTCATACATTTTCAGCATGACTTTCACTGATATCCCGAAAGGGCTTCAGTTCATTTGGGTACTTATGTTCCTGACCAGGATCTCATTTTACCTCTTATAAACGGCCAACTAGAATCATCTAACCATCAGGGTTGGATATTTGTAACTGCGGCTACATATGATCCTTCAGTTTTAAGAAGGAAGTTTCATTGCTCCAAACGCGGAGCATACTTTTACCTTTCTGATAGCAGATTTTCCCTATCCGTTCACAAACATGCTTCCAATCGTGTTTGGTTGTGAGTTCATGTGTGTATTATATAAACTCGTTGTCGTAGGGTCATGTCACCGAGCAATTAATGGTGTCAAATTAGTAGACGACAAAAGAAATTTGTATTAGATGTCGACGGAACAGGGCCATTAAAAATTATTACAGCACCAGGAGTTTTCAGATGCTGCTTACAAGAAAATGTATACCCATGCCGGAGGTAGAAAGGCTGAATCCTAATTGAAGTTTAATAGTGTTAAAAAGAAATGCATTCAGAAATAAGTAATCTTCTCACTTCCAAAGTTGTTTCCTTCGGATAACTAATTAATATTATGGATGCGTAAATGTACACACTTTGCGAATATTTATTTTTCATATAAAATGATGACTTTATGGTAAAGTGTGGATTTTGGACAGAAAATAGATGTTATTAACTACCGGAAGCATGAAATGCTTAATAGGTAGTTATTGCGATTGATATGTGTGTCTATCTGTGTGTCTGTGTGTCTGAGTATCTGTAAACACCATAACTTTCCTCCACGTTGACCGATTTGGTCCAAACTTGGCATAGAGGTACCTCAGGTCATGTGAAAATTCGGTATTGATTTTGAGCCTCCGGGGGTGAACCCCACGGGAATGGAGGGGGGACGAGGTCACCATGCATAATTATGGGCAACATTTTTTTATCGGCTTATCTGATAGAGAATTTTATGCTGACCATTTTTTGTCACGGCACCATGGGTCAATTCAGCCAACTTTCGTTGTTGTGGCCCATTGACCCTAGGGTCACCAAAGGGTCAAAATATATCATTTCGGAAATTGATTAAAAAATTCAAAATTAGTGTTTGGAAGGCTGAACGTAATGTCCCATTTCTCAATTTCACATACAACGCGCTTCCGGTAGTTTTTTATTTCGGGTTTACACCGTCCTACTTAATTGATGCAACCAACGTCTTGATATTATAGCATTGTACGAATGGGACAATATGACGTATCCATCATTATTTGAGAGCTTTAAAATGATTTAATCTACACTCGTCCGCACCAGAGCACAGTCCTTTAGATGAAGGAATTAGTCACCATCACCTTGTAATTTAGACTACTCTGTCTAACTTGGCATATAAATGAATCATCATTTTCCAAGGTCAAATGTTCAAGGTTATACCGCCACGCATTTTAAATTTGAGCCACGCATCTTGAATCCATGATATTCCTCGCGGTATTGATTTCACAAATACAGCATATATTTACCCAAGCAGACACAGACCGTACACCTAAGATAACTCTTCCTACAGAAATTTCCCTCCTTCTACATATTACGGAGCGAACTACGATTACGTGGATGCATGGAGATAGTGCAGTACCAGGGTCTACAATTTGTGTCCACATGAGTAATTTTTTAAGGAAAAAATTATTTTAAAAAATATCTAAAGGTCGTCAATTTGTGGGCTGAACTATCTTTTTAATTTGCTATGGCCTCCGTCGGTACATAATGCATTCCATTTTCCATTCCATTTCCATCACATTATCTCACAACATGCATGGGTTTTAAGTTTTAAACGTATGTTGGGCCATCACTGTATGTTATGTTTTATCCATACAGGTAAATGCATGGGCGAGGACTTCATTGACTGTTACGAGAATATCCTAGAATATGTCAGTCTTGGAGACGAGGCCATAAAAATTTCAGACGAGAAAAAGGCCGTAGTTGTAATCGGGCTAACTCGTGTCGGGAAAAGTACATTCACCCAATTTGTTGCAAACGAATCCAACCCCCTAACAATTATTTGTAAGGGAACATCTTGCCAACTCATTGACGACTCAGGTGACGGGGGAGATTCCGTTGTCTCAAAGACGTTTGTCCCCAACTTAGTTGAAGATGAAATCACTCATGGAGTACTTACCCCATTTTATGACATGCCTGGCTTTGACGACACAAGGAATATTTCAGTAGAAATCGCCAACTCCTTCTTCATACAGAAAGTGATCAAGAACATAGAACAGATCAAAATCGTTGTCGTGGCAAAGCACGCCAGCTTTAGCTCTACAGAAACCACATTCAAAAATCTCGTCACATTCCTCATGAAATTCGCAAAAGACCCGACAAAGTTTAAAGACTCAATCGTCCTCATATCAAATTTCGGCACCACCATGTTTGATGACCTTGCTCACTTCATGGACATCAGAAGCTATTTGGTAGCTTACAAAGAGTCCATGCATGGTGATGAATCCCCACATCCAGATCCCGTTGAGAGAGAAAGAGTTGAAAGTTGGATAAATTGCTTCATTGAAGCACCCACCGAAAACGGATACGACTTGCAAAATGCCGCAGTATTCCGAACACCAATTGGCCCAAACGCAACGAGTATTCGGGATGTTCCCAGTTTCCAGGCTGATTTGGCATATATGAAAGATCTCTTATGGGATAGAACCGTGTTTACCCCGATATCCTCAGATGAAGTTGGATTCACCTTGTCTGTCGAAGCAGAACTATTCCTTGAACGAGCCACCACACAGTCCGCTACATCAATCAGAAGCAACCTTACCAGTTTCTCCGGAAAAGTCAACACATACGTGCAAAATTTGATAACCAGCATCTCAATGTCTCCAGAGGCTTCAGAATTGACAGAGCTTCGATCACACCTCACCATCCTTAGGGATTTGTCCTTTGATAACTGCAACTCAGATCCTGCATCCAGTCCAAGGGCATGCATTGACCACTTGCAATCCCAACTGGAAACCATCGCAACTGACATGGATGACTCCATCTTCCAGGAAATCAACAAAACCACTAACTTTCTTCAGTTCAATTTCGAGGTTATCCGTAATGAGAAGCAATATGACATGGGGGAGTGGGTTAGTGGATTCCATAACATTTATGATGACCTGACTAAATTTTTTGGTGATGCTGCGACCAATACCACAACAGCAGTAAGTTCCAGGCTTGACTCCTTCGCCATGGCTGCACATGAACACTACCTAAACGGCTTCGAGTTGCTGACAACTGCACCTATCCCGGATGACCTTGAACCCCTCAACCAAACCATTGGCGAAATATTGCATCTGGACTTTCCAATTTGCAAACAAGTGAACCCAGTTAGTCCTGATTCATGCTTCAAAGAGATTTTGGGAAAATTAAAAAAGACCATTGACGCCACAGAAAGCCATCTAGAAGATGAGCTCCAAAATTCAGTAGCATTCCTTCAATTTGCCAGCACAATCCTGGATGACAGCGTCATCCTCGATGGATGGCTGGAAAAACTAACGTCTCTGAAAAGCAAGTTAGAGGAAACCCTGGAGACGAACAACATTCCCGGCAGGATATTCAGTATCATTCTTATCCAACTGACTGAACTAGCACAGCAAATTTCATCGGAATTTCTTCGTGAAATTGGAGGCTATGAAGAAATTGACGACTTGCTGCTCTATCTCTCTGGAATAAAAAGGGAAACCGAAGCCATTACACCCAAGCTGGAAGGTTACAATTCTCAAGAATCCCTAAGTGGCTACATTGACATAGTTTTGAATGCATATTCTGAACTTCCACTAAATTTTACCATCTCACCCGATGGAATCAGACAAGACGTCGTCCTGTTGGTAGAAAGCCTGAGAGTCTTCCCTTGGTTCAGTTCACAATGGGTAAATTTTCATCGCGATAGTCTACATCAGCCTGTCAATCTGGAGTGGACGGTGATGGCATTCCTGGACCAATTATTCAAAGATTTGGAAACGTTCCAAGTTCAAGCTGAAGAAACTGGACAACTGCATGCTTGGAGAAAGGGGAATGCAAATATAGACCAGACCAATTTCGACACATTTTGGACAACGTTCAGAGAAGCAAACATAAATGCAATGACAAATTATAATGACAACCAGAATGACATCAAGTCCCACATTGGAAGCATGGAACACAGTAGAAGCTGGCTCAACATTCTCCTTGACTACACTCTTCTCAGGCAAGACACCTGTCCGACCATACTCTCCGGAGTGGCCACATTCAATGGAAATTACATGTCAATGCGCCATATCGTTGATTGTATTAACGCCTACACTATTAAACCAACCAAAGTTATAGTGCTGGCCGAGAATACATTTTTCTTGAATTCTATATTTGACAACCACGGCCTTCCCGAAAACTCAAAATTTTTCATAATGTCGCGAAGTTTTTATATCACACAAGTTTCATTCATCAATCTAAGTGGAAGGGACGGGTCACCTCCGGATCCAAAGCCAGATGTACCAAGTACTCCCGGAAGTAGTGGTGTTGCGGGGAAGAAGGGCAGCGACGGCACTGACGGGTCAGATTTCATCGGTATATTCCTAGCTAGCAAAGGACCCGTTGCAAACCTTGATGTACGATCCTCAGGTGGAAAGGGCCAGAAAGGACAAGACGGTGGTGACGGCTCATCTTCCGCAAGTACTTCCGGACCAAACCTTGGTTCGAGCTCAGGAGATATTATGCCAGACTCGAGATGTTCTGCTTGGAGTGGTGGTGATATACGTGTAAGACATAGAAGAAAACATGTTGCAATAACTCTAATAAAAAACTTGATAACTGAAATATAATGTAACTTTATTCTTACTATTTGGTTTCGTATTCCATTTAACTTAGATGAAATTGTATCCAAATGATTGTAACTCGGCGTCTACCACGTGCCATGCTGGAGATAACGGTGTTTGGATAAACATTTGTGGGGATAGACCGGCAAGTCCTGGAAATGGCGGCAGTGGAGGCAGTCCAGGAATTGGTGGTGAGGGGGGGTTCAGAGTTGTCGTAAATGTCACCGATTCCAGTCCATCAATTACGCAGCTTCCTGACGGAACAAATGGAGCATCTGGAAAAGACGGTGCACGAGGTGGCCAAGGATCAAGGGGCGCCATTAGAGTTAGGGTCGACGATGTATATTCTGCAAGTCAGAAACGGTGTAAAGTGATGGAGGGTCCTAATACAGGGTACACATGTTTCCAACCACTTGGAACACTGGATAATAGCACTAGCACGAAAAACGCTGTGACGAATAACAACATCTCAATCCCCAACAAAACTAGGGCTGCTACTTATTCGATTGCCGAATTTAAAGAGTACATTAAGCAACTTGTCTCAAACGCAAGAGAAAACATCAATATCTTCAACAAACAGGACATGTCAATATTCTTAGATTTTGTGGAAAGTAATACCTATTTGTATCAATAATAATTGCTCTAAATTCAGTGTATCTTTATTATGATTTTTCGTCATTTTTAGGTTGTGAGTGTAAATCACCATTGTGATTATTACGATCAATTATATATATGTTATTTCTTTAGTTCCTTATTACATAATTATTTCATTTAAAACAATATTTATCTATAAATTTAACTTTGAATTGTAGAAGTGATTCGCTATTAAGAAATCTATATAGAAATTCTTTAAACTCATGCAATGACACATAAAATGTCGATGTATTATAAATGATTCCATGGCGTCGTAAAAAATAAAAGCGACGAATAGAATTGATTCCACGCTTTAATGTACTGTTATTTTATACGTCATTTCAATTTCGAGTTTAATATCATCCATTTTCACTTTGCGCTGCAATAGTGATATTGATGAAATACCTTGAACATGAAACGGGCTCACAAATTCAGAATATTAATGACGTGATTGAAATATTTTACCCTATTCATTTTACAGGGCACACAATCATCAAAAATGAAACCGTGAACTTTCTCAGCAAACACCTCCTCAGAAAAAGATATTGACCCTCTATATTCCTTGTATCTTTAAAATGTGTACGGGGGCGTGCATATAGTACCTAACGCTGGTAGGGGGGGAGGGGGGGTCAACGATGACCGTGACATCTAATGTTAAAGGGTACCCCCATTTACATTATATAGGGCGTGACAAGGGGGGGAGGGGGGTACCGAAAAATCGGTTTTTTAGCGTTACATACTATATGCACGCCCCCTACTACGTTTTCATATCAATTACATACATATCGTGGAGTAATACGTCAACGTAGGCTAGCTCATCAGTATCACAAATAATCAAAAGTGAATATTCTGCTTGCATGGACAGTTTGATATAGCTTCCCAAGTGGGAGGCCAAAATCCGCTGTGGTTAAGTACATACTGCTCACGCTTGCTAAACTCGTAATCTGATAAGCTTCCTATCCCAAACAACTTTCCATAAACCCGAAAGAATTTACCCGGGTTTTACCTTGAATCCACTATCATATTAACTACAACTCAGATTTTGGTTCAGCCTGGTCCGGAAGCATTGATGTTGGCATTTATGGACTGAGATTGCATAGGTTGAAAGTTGTGAACATGTTTAATACAGGCATGGAAAACATGCGCGGTTACGCGGCTGACAAGGAAGCATCTTTTACTTAAGGCCGAGTTGGAGCTTCGAAATTTGCCAAAATACTAAATCGGCGACGCTGAAAACCATGGTGAACTTTGTTTTTGCCGAACACGTCGCCATAAACGTCCACGGGAAAATCCGTGGAAAACGAGCGTTATGACACCACTTTCTGTCAGCCCTCGTACTGTAATTACTGCAAAAACATAATTTTCAAGCAGCAAAAATCCTACAGCCAAATAATCGGTCTTTTCAGACACAATTACCAATTTTGATATACATTTATAGGAAGCGGAATCATTAACACTATGACAATAAGTTTTTCCCGCTTGATGAACTCATTATATTGAGACTTTTGTTGCAGGTCTGGTATAGACCTTTACTGCAGTTCTGGTATAGCGCTTTACTATAGGAATGGAATAGCCCTTAACTATATGCATGCCATAGCCCTTTACTATAGGTATGGTATAGCTCTTTACTATTGGTATGGAATAGCCCTTTACTATAGGCATGGTATAGCCCTTTACTATATACATGCCATAGCCCTTTACTATAGGTATGGTATGTCCCTTTACTACAGGCATGGTATAGCCCTTTGCCGTTTACTCGATATTATAAATTTCCATATGCAATGCATTAATCGGTCATTAACCTTTAGTATGCATGTTCTAATCGTTTCTAAACTGTTAATGCAAGTTCTTAAATCAGAGACGGATGGGAAAATATACTAAATTAAATTCAATAAAATTACATAAATTCATCTGATTCCAAAGATGCGCTATTGACATATATCGGCAAAATATTTCTGAATATTGTCGTCATAACAAAGCTCATCTATCCCTCCGTAAAGTTTCTTTTAAAAGCGCATCCAGGTGAGTAGGTTCAGTATCTAAAACCACAAATTGAGCTGTTTGCCTTTGTTGCTTGAAAATTATGTTTTTGCAGTAATTACAGTGCGAGGGCTGAAAGAAAGTGATGTCATAACGCTCGTTTTCCACGGATTTTCCCGTGGACGTTTATGGCGACGTGTTCGGCAAAAACAAAGTTTACCATGGTTTTCAGCGTCGCCGATTTAGTATTTTGGCAAATTATGAAGCTCCAACTCTGCCTTAAGTAAAAGATGCTTCCTTGTGAGAGCTGGAGAAAATTTTAGCAGAAAATTCAATTTTAATGAAAATTTTTGTGATTTTTATCAAAATTGAACAAATAAATTCACATTTTCATACTGGGATATTACGTGACTAATATATGTATATGCCGTTTAATGGCCAATGAGTAACAAAAACTACAATTTAGCAACTTAATATGGATGAAAACTGTCGGAGAAAATCTATTACATCCGGAGAAAATACGTCAAAGTTTCCATGTCTGGTTTAATATAAATGCCAGACAGAAAAAATTTGTACAAATCGTCACAAAGATAAAGTAGATATAAACATTGAAAGTGGTTGGCTCTCAGTAACAACACAAATTTTGTGCGCATATGTTACCCAATTATTTTCCACCAAACGCTTTTGAATAGAATCCGAGAATTATTATGTACAGTTTTCCCGTCAGGAGCGGAAAAAGGGAAAAGATGAAATACATTTCAATGTAGAAACATGGAGGAAAGAAGGATCTAAACCGCATTGTTGTACATGTGTGTAATAATGATACCATCATTTTAAAGTGATTATATGTATATTTTTTATAGAGCCAAGTCTATCTGTTGCAAATAAGGCGAACTCCACTAGTTTAAGTAAATCAATGTGTAGACATGCCACTCTCCTGATTACAGCTGGAATAAACAAAAACATCCCAATTTATTATCCAACATATTACAGAATGTTTTTTCTAACTTGAAACATTTTATTTTGCCCCCCATTTCTACAAGGGTTAAGTATCATTAGTCTAATATATGCCATTTTGATGTCCAAATACTACACGTTAATTTGAGCTATCACACATGTCTACCGGTTGAGGACGTCCCCTGCAATGAGGAAAGGAAAATTGAAGTCAAAATATCCGGTTTCCAGTGAAATTTTCTACAATTTTTTTTGGATCGTCGATTACAAAAGTACAGTTAACAGAAATTGCATAAGTGATACATCCATGAACTCGCAATGAGACGGGCTTTCGATACATATACACATTCTGGTCCAAAAAGTTTAGAATATAAAGTCAATTATAGACCCCCAAATCCGTGATTCTGTTTTGGGAGAAGTACGGTGACAGAGTTATTGTCCCCACAATGAAGATGAAATTTATAGACGTAAACAGCAAGTTCAGGTAGATTGGTTGTAACAGGGCGATTCGCTGATTTAAGGAGATTTTATATTGGGGGGCATTTTGAGCGCGAAGTCATAAACTAAGTCTGCAGAGCCCCCTAAATGTGGATACCATTTGTGATGCTGTACAAGTTGAGCGGATGTCACTTAAGCGATGATAAAATGAAGATGACAGCAAATATAAGTTCGAAATGTCTCCAGAATGAAAGAGGACATTATAATGCAGTATTCCCATGTCGGTTTTGTGGATACATGTAGTTTTTGGTACAGTAAATTGCATTTGTTTTTAAGGAAAATAATGATTGTAATAGCCACTGGAAACAGGGATATAGCATATTGAGTTTTAACGGCTCATAAAATGAGGAAAACAGCACGTATATACACGGGTGATGGCTCAAATTAACGTGTAGTGTTCGGGCTTCCATATGGTATGTACTAGATTAATGTCAGTTGACCGTTGTAGAAATGGGGAGCAAAATAAAATGCTTCAAGTTAAAGAAAACACGTTTAGTATTTAATTCTCACTGAAATATAATGAATATAAATTTTGTTCTCATTTCACAATTTGATTTAAGGTCCATAATAATGTGTTGTATTGGAGTGTGACTATTTCTTGCGTTAATAAAATAAATGTTCTTCTTCTTGAATTAAATGTACAATCAAAGATTACCCGTATATAGCATATTTCGCATTGCACATTAGTATTCCAATAATCTGCTAATTGACACTTTATAAATTTTCCTCGGACTGGAAATTCATTAAGCAATTTACATTGGCGTTCTTGTAGTATTGCATTACAAACGTATGTGTTAATTTGATGGTGTGGAATAGAAACAAGTATGCGCTAACATTACGTAGAAGCTTGCATACACACTTCACTGGAACAAGTAGTTCAGTGGAACACAAAAGTGCATTAACTCTTCAACTTGGTTCAATGACTTTGTATAAGTTCGTTATCTTGTGTTGTTCCCGACTGCATACATTACTTAATTTATGGTTTTGACCCTGTCAAGGATATAATTGTTATCAGCTGCATGATTTTTGTGCAAACTGCAACTCGGATCAATGGCATAAGCAGATTATTTCAATGCAGTAAGGTTTGTTGACATCAATCAACTGATAAAAATACAAATGTCAATCACATGTATGCGTATGAATTTTTACTCGCCCTTATCGCTTTCATTCAGTTAAAAATCGTTATCTCATTGACGAGTCGTATCAGGTTGCTAATGCAGAATACGTATGCACTATGTATATCCTTAAACAAGATTTTACTATTACCCACAAAGTCGTAACTAATTTTCCCATAATAAATGCTCATTAAACATATAATTACCGAAATGAAAACTTGCAACTCCTCCTGTTCTTGAACGTATGCATTCTAGCATAATTCAGGCAATGACAGATTTTATATATGCGAATAAATATTTCATTTTGTAGTTTAATATTGTGTATTAAATCTGAACGGAAATACTGCAAGCATTTTAACTATTCAGCCTCCAAGCAAAAGTACCTAAGTTGCAGGTAGCTCCAATAACGGTGTAACGGCGTTAGCAGAAGGGACTTTCTTCTGTTGAAATGGCATATTTTAAATACTAATATATATATGTATGTATTTATAAGTACATAAGTAGCATTACGATTTTATATTTCAATGGCAAATACTGTAGGAAGGATAGACGATAGTACGATGTTTGAAAGCTTCCAGAACCCATTTGTAATTATATAAATTTCGAAACGATTTGTCCTCGCCTCCATAAACGTAAGAGCTATTTCCATTTAGTGAACAAAAATAAATGTATGGAAGAATGTTGTACACATTCGTTTAAAAAGTCTGGTACATGTAATGTGAATTGTAGAATATATGAATGGTACAGGGCTAAACCGCGACAAAGTAATATTTCTAATTATTGTAATTATCAGGCATGGAAAACATGCGCGGATACGCGGCTGAGAGCCGGAGAAAATTAGAAATCGGACAAAAAATTCGTGATTTTAATAAAAATTCGTGATTTTAATAAAAATTTCAAAAGTGAATTTGCATGTTCATACTAATTATTTATATAACCATTATTTAAGCATTAAAATGACCAGATGGTAACAGAAACCCAGAGTTTAACTAAGAATTATGGAAGAATATGTTCGGAGAAAAGCTGTTTCCTCCGGAGAAAATATGTCAAAGTTTCCATGTCTGGTAATTATGCTTCATTAAAAACGCGACCACTCAGATATGATAATCACGTCTTTGATTAAATGTGAAACAGATCGTCTTCGTGCAACGTCAATTCGTATTAATATTACGCATGATTTTTTAATTCATCGTATCGTATGTAACTTTTTATTACGGTTATCCCGTAACCATTTCACCAACTGGTACCATATATTTATGTTCCAAAAATTAACTACATTACTATAAATGAACATGGTTTGCCTGAACTTCAGTATTGCTAATAACCTCTTTCATAACGATATTTCATGTTAAAGATATAGCAATTTTGGCAACATCCAAAATGTTATAAAAGAGGACAAAGTGGTAACTATTTGCTAACGTATATCTTTGTTGTCATATAAACATCTAAAATTTGGCATTTACATTTAAAACAAGTTAAAGGTTGTAAAATAAATCAAAGCTTAACTAAATGGTCCGCCATTTCATAATGTTCTTAGTGTACATATCTGGTTCGTCATTAAACAAATGTTGGACATTTCAGAAACATGAACAATGTAAGCTAGTGTTAATATTACGATGTACGTTATAATTATTATTTTTATAATTACAATATAAATTAGTCATTGAAAGAGACATTACAAATTCGAATTATTATCGTTATGCGTCCTTGCAGTTGCCATATTGAACGCCTCAGCAGCCAAATTCCTTAGCGTTTCGCTTGAATGCTGTCCGGTATGATTTACCATCCTGCTGAAAAAGCCATCATCATCCTGTAACAGTAAATGAGGATGATCATACTGCTTAAGTTCGCCAAAGTCCAGGACTAGTACTCGGTCGCAGTCGATAATACTGTCAAGCCTGTGAGCAATGGTGATTATGGTGCAATCCCCAAAGTTTTTACGTATTGTTCTCTGGATAAGCTGGTCAGTTGCAGGGTCCACATTTGCAGTAGCTTCATCCATAATTAATATCTTGTTCTTCCTAAGGATCGCTCTGGCCAAGCACACAAGCTGGCGTTGACCGAGAGAGAGAAAGCTGGTTCCTCCATCAGCAATCTTGAAGTCCAGTGTAGGTACGGAATCCTTCAGCTCCACCTCTTCAATTACCTTCCACATGTGATGGTCCTCAAATTGACCAAAAGGGTCCAAGTTGTAGCGGATTGTTCCTGAAAACAGCATGGGATCTTGCGGAATAATGGAAATATTTTTTCGTAAATCATGCAAGCCGATCTTGTTTACTGCCACATTATCAATGAAAATCTGTCCCTCCGGCTCCGTCATTCGGAACAAGGCTGAAATAATGGAGCTCTTGCCAGCTCCCGTCCTCCCCACAATACCAATTTTCTCTGAAGGCCTGACTTTGAAGCTCAGATCCCTTAAGACTGGTTTTCCCTCACTATATGATAGGATCACATTTCTGAACTCAATGTGCCCCATGTCTGGCCAATTCTTAGAGGGTTTGTTCTCTGGCTTAGAGTTCAGGTCAGCTTCCGGTGCTAGTTTTGAGTACTCCAATGCTCTTTCCACGGACGTCATATAATTCTCCGTTTCTGCGGACTGACGCATTCCATGTTGAAAATTACCCATTAGCGTGAGCAAACTGGAAATGGCCAGTCCCACATTTCCTCCGCTAACCGCTGCAAAAGATAATGAAATAATTTAAGGTGACAGTTATTTTATTATTTTTAATTGATTGAAAATTTGAGCTAGAATGTAGTCTTACGTACAACTAGTAAGGAGAAGGAAACTGAAGGCCACCAAGGCGAGGAAGGTGTCCGATATCAACTCGAGCCATATCCCAAAGCCACGGTTTGCCGCAAGAAATAGAAACCATGAAGACGAATGGATATCCTACAATAAAATAGAATACAAAAATAACTAACTCAGAGCGTCATCACTCATAACCTTGTAATGAATTGCTCCTATTATTGTAGCATATTGATAAGTATTCATGTTGCTTATAAAATTTATAATGATGCAATGATGCTGTAACATTGTGGGTCTCCGTGTAAATTATTTACAACTATTCACTTTGTCATTAGTACCACGTCAGTGGTATAACAGGTTATATAGTAAGAATCATGAAATGAGAAATTGACTTTATCTGTTGATGCATGAACGAAAATAAATTATTCAACAATTTACTAGCGCTTTGATGTAGGTACATATGTCTTTAGAATGAAATTTCTGGAAACGCTTGACCCAGTGTTTTTGATTAGTCATACTAAAATGGTAAGATCCTTGGCTTATCTTTTGGCTGGTATTAAAATTGTCACAGCGTTCGCGTTCTCACGTACAACATGATACTTTGATCTTTCAGCTAACCTGGAGTTTTTCAAATTGCTTAATTAACACGTTCTCAGACTGACAGGCCCGAATAGTTGTCAATCCTTCAATGGTCGCTGTTACGTGTGTGTAAATTGGGCTTCTAGCTACAAACATAAAAAAACGTTACTTAGTTGTATCATTATCTGTCACCTTAAAAGAGTATTATTTTTGACCACTTAAAAAAGAAAATATTGGTACTGTAGGCCAACTAATATATTTGGTTTGCTTGTATAAAATTTGTGGTATGATGATTAACAATGAAATAGAGAAAAATGAATATAAAAACATTCAAAAAAAGAAAATTAAATTACATAAAAAAAGAAAAAAAAACTTACCTATACTTTCTAATCTCTTGACATCTCTGGCCGTCTTGATAAAAATGGCCCTTAGGTAATAAAGTGCCACGAATAGGACCACCGCCGGCACACTCATAAAATAATTACTTATGATAACAACAGTGATAACCCCAATGACCTGTAAACATGTGGCGGTGGCTTCTATAAATGCTACCGGAAGCAATTCATCCATTGTCCCCACGTCCCTCGTGAACCGGTTCATAATTCGGCCGCTTGGATTCGCATCGAAAAATTTTACAGGGGCCCTCAAGATACTCTTTAGCATATTATTGTGAATATTCTCGCTTATCTTGGCGCAGTATGAGTAGAACCAGGTGCCTCGCAGGAGATTGACCAGGATAACCACAACTGTCAAGCTGCTGTATACATACAGATATGTGTTCTCTCCAAGGTATGTATCTTTGCATGCCTTGTCATCCAGACTGGAACATATTGTGCCATTCGTTTCCATTTGCAGCCGCTTTCGCTCCGCGTTAGTCCAGAAGGATAGCCAATAGTCATTACTGCTGGTTGCAAGTTGGCAAAGAATAAATAACATCATGAGACTCACAAACCCGAATACGGAGTGACCGGCCATGAAATATTCTCGGTACGTCTTTCCAGTGACGGAGCCAGCAAGTTTTGTCTCTACGGTCTTGTCTGGCTTCTGCGCATCCGAAGATGTTGGGCGTTTCACACTGGGGGTCAGGGATACAATGCTTCCTCTTTTGTCGGCGTCAAGCGTGCTTTCATTGTTTGCTGTCATCCCTGCAAAATGAATCCCCGAGGCGACCAGCTCAGCATATGTTCCTTTAGCCAATATCTTACCCTGATTCATCACCAGAATGTAGTCAGACTTTGGCAAATATTGTAGCTGATGCGTCACCAGAATCCTCATTGATCCACCAAGATATTCTTCCACACATTTCTTGAAGAGAAACCCGCTTACGCGGGTGTCCACAGCTGACAATGGATCATCCAGTAGGTAGATATCCGATTTCCTGTAAATCGCCCGAGCGAGATTTATTCTTGCTTTCTGTCCGCCACTAATGTAACAAAATCATTAAAATCATCCAAAAACAATGCTCAATCAATAACAAGTTTCTTAAAATGTACATTTGATGAATTCATCTGAACCTTAATGCAACGCCCCTCTCTCCCACTAGGGTCATATCTCCATAAGGTAACTGCTTCAGGTCTGCGTCGAGGGAACATACAGTTAACGTTGCCGTGTATCGTGATTCATCATAGGGCAGCCCAAAGAGTACGTTTTGTCTCAAGTTGCCCGCAAATATCCACGGCTCCTGACTGGCGTAGGAAATAGTTCCCTTTACATCCATCGTTCCGCAAGTTATAGGCAGTTCATTTAAAATTGTATGCAAGAGGCTGCTCTTGGAACTTCCGACAGGCCCAATTACCATTATCAACATGTCGTGTTCCGCGGAAAATGAGATGCTCTTCAGACTTTGTGAGTCATCCGCCCAACTCGCACTAACGTTTTCCAGGGACAGATGTATGGGCTCGTTTTCTCCTCTACTTTCATTTGCCATTATTATGCGTAATACGTCATCTCCCAACTTGTGATTGGCTGATGTAAAGGACGCTGTATCACTGCATGTTTTTTGTTCGTCAAGCATAAGAAACTCCTGTAATGTCATAATAATTATGTTATCCTCATGTACCTATATAATTTACAATCATTTCATTTCAACTTAACGGCATTTCGTTGACGTAAAGCCAAGCGATCCACGTATTTAAATGACTAAAGGAAAATTGCATCATGCGACAATTTACAAACAACCTAAGCAATAAATTAATACTATATATGGCAAATGTAAACAAAAGTTTTGTTCATTCGATCACCGCTCTACCTGTATCCTTTGAACTGAAACCATCATTTCTCCAATTCCTGCTGCAGCCTGAGGAATGATATTTACGGCCACCCGTAGCAGAGAATGAAGACATGTGTTGGTGAAGAAAACTTTTTCCGCAGACATTGGCTCATCTTCAATGAGAACAAACATAAGAAAGGTTAGGAATTGAAGGAGTTGAGGGGAGAACGTGAACAAGGCATGATGAAGACCGCGAAGGGCACCGCGTTTCCTTAGTTCAATTATTTCTAGCTGGCGGACGCGTTCAATTAAAACTGAAAATGGTTTCTCCCATGCGTACTGCTTGATAATACGTATTCCGATAATGATCTCATTGATGAAGCCGCCTCGTTCGTCAGCCCTATTGGCAATTTTGCGACGAAATATGGCGGAGTATTTCCCCAGGTAATCTGAAATTGTAGCAAGACAAGATATTATAACTTTCTCAGTGGAAATGTATGAACTTTCATGTGTGATACATGTCGTACGCTTATCACCGATTATTGTGCATATGTACACATTAAGTTAATTTAAATTTTATATATGACAAACATTGCATTGGAAGCAGAAGAATAATGAATCCAGCTCCTGCAACTGACGCCAGTCCTATTTGTCCGTAAAGGATGTAAGTGAATATGAATGCTTGGATTGGTGCACTGGCTAGATAGGGCAGGTAATTAATGTAGGTATCAAATCTGGTGACGTCATTGGCAAGGAGGTTGATAATCTGACCGGAACTTGTTTGATTTTGGCCGGTGTTGGAGAGACGAAGTGCCTTCTTATATATCACTGCGGAGAGACCCACACGAAGTTTCATTGCCAAATGCTTAGTTAGAAAAATGCCGGGGTGTATCGTTACCGTATTCAAGTAGACGAGAACCGTTAAAGCACCAGCATACGAGTATCCTTCCCAATTCTCTGCTGACTGGTCATCAAATGTTTTGATAAGCAAACGAAGGGCCATTGGCTGCAGAACACTAACAAATGGTAAACGGAGCATTTTATAACTCGCATCATAATTCATTACCAATTAAAAGGAAATAAGCAGTTGGAGTTGCTGCACAATGCTTGTGGAATTGTAAGTTGCATCAACGGTAGCCTGCCAACTTATATCTCGTATCTAAAGGTATTGAGAGTAGGGGTTCGTCGTCAACACAGACATAAAATGTCAAAGTTCAGTTACTAAATGCTATAAAATACCAAAGGCAAATTGGGATTCATTGTGTCTATACTGAATTTCAATTCATGGATTGGCATGATTACCAGCAACCCTACTAATCAATTGCATATGTGGTATATGGAATTACTCAAATGGACATCCTTGCAAGCATGCACATCATCAATATTACGATAGAATTATTTTGTGCAATTGTGGTGATAACCATGCGCCAAAATCATGTATGGGTAGTTATATGGGTGACTAATGTACAGAACTGCAACTGACGTCTGGATTAGTTCGCCATGATACTGTACAGTCTGGAGAACTCTTGTTAACCAGGTATATGTTGATAATAAATGGCAATATCCTTGTTATGATTGTCAGCATTTTGTGTTTGTGATATACCTACTAGCGTCTCTGAAGACATTGTACTGGCAGCCAACTGGTCAGATCATGGGTGCCAATGGGTTTTGTTTCTTATGTAATTACTGTAAAAACCACACTGAAACTATGATAAATGCATTATGTGTTAACAATGCTCCGACAATGCCCGCGTCTGTCGTCCTTCATTACCTTGCGTAAATTGAGAATGGTAATAGTAAGGTCATTAATATTTTATCCATTGTCTGTAAACTTACAAAATAATACATTGGTTAACAATGTACAACGCGCTGACGACCATCATTGTTCTTCTAGAAATTTTCATCAGCACCCGAATTAAGCTGGGGTTCCTTCCGGTAAGTTTACTGCGCCCAATTTCCATCTGCAAATATCTGGAGCAAAATGCAGAAAACTCAGTGTAAATATGGTGTGAATACAACGACAAACATAATCATTTATTCCTCAACGTAATCGACTATTTTGTAATATAATATGGTTTTTCGGCCGCAAGCCTAAAATCCGGAGGCCAAGTGATTTCTGGGTCGGAAAATAAGTCACTATATTGTTGGATCTTCATCTTTGCGAATAATATAAATGCGATTCACAATAGAGTCCGGCCGTCAACCGTATTTGCACATATTGGAGAAAACGGAGAAAACATACAATAACGAAATGGATGAGTAAATATCACATCAGTGTATGTTCATGTCACCATACTGCGATAACATATGTGAGATACTAGATAACTATCTTATCTCTTAATTGTAAAAAACCTGTTCAAGAAAATAACAACCAAAAGCCCCAATAAAGTCACGATAATTACGAGTTGAATTTTTGAAGCTCAAATACACACACACATTGAAAATCAACAGTTTAATGTTCAGCATGGCATTCTATTAGAAATTTAATTAATAATATTCAGTTTTACTTTCAATATATGTAACACACAACAGTCTCACCAACATTCAGTCTATACTCATGCCACAAAACTGTGGTCGCCGACCACAATATTGTGGTAGGCTAGAGACCCCAAAATTATGGTAGAGGGACCACAAAACTGTGGTCGCCGAACACAAAATTGTGGTCTGCGCAAAGATACCACAAAATTGTGGTCCCGGCTACTATTTTGTGATTTGCCTATACAAACGTGCGTAATGGAGTAACTCCATTGGAGTTGATACATGCAATGAGTTGCATATAATGTATTAACTCCTTCATTACGACTAAAGTTGAATACCCTGAATATGCTTAACTACTGAAGCACATAAACAAAAACTAGTCGTGTTAAACCACGCTGGAAAATACGTAGCTGAAGGAAGTTTTTCTTTTGGCTTATTTAAAGGCAGGTGAGCCCTTTTTATCCATACAGGTCAGGCTAACTCGATATGATCCGTAGTGTCTCAATGGAAAATAATCACCTTTCGATTCTCTACAAGAATCAACGATACATAGATTTCACAATTTAAAAAGCATGTGACTCTTTTTTTACCTCTGCGGGTCAAAGCAAACCGATTTAACCCATAGTTCCTTAACAGAAATGGCCACCTTTCGATTCTTCTAGAATCAATCATAAAAGAATTGCCATTAAAAAGCATGTGACCTTTCCGTTTCCCTCACCCCGCCCCCTGTGGACCAACTGACCTCAAACTCAATACCGTTCTTACCTCCCATAGGGAACCTCTATACCAAGTTTCAGGAAAATCGGTCAAGGGGTATCAAAGTTATATCTCGAACAGACAGACAGACAGACAAAATCATACACTAGATTAAGCCATTCTACCTGTCGGTTTTTATAATCATTATTATATCAGAGGCCACAAAATTGTGGTCGGGACCACAAAACTGTGGTCGCCGACCACAATTTTGGGGCAGGATACGCATATTATTTTAAAAACTGCCATAAGTAGTAATTAAACCAACTTACATTTGTTTCATATGTTTAATTAAAAACTGCGTATTTTTAAGTTATTTTAATGCTCGCGCTATATTTTTAAAGTGCATAGTATTCGGCATATTGCATTTTTATAGTTGCCACACGTTAATTTAATTTTTGAGAAAAAGCCACGGTGAACTTTAAATTTGCTACGGTCAAAATGTTTTATTTATTTTTTACGTATTAATTCCGATTTTTAATTGAAGTTGCTCCTTCCTAGTTTTTGTCGCTTTGATTTTTTCGAAACTTTACAGCTTAACGACCACAACATTGTGGTCGGCGACCCCAAAAATGGGGTAGCTGAGCGAAGAAATAGGGCAGGGACCACAAAATTGTCGTCGCCGACAACAGTTTTGGGGTCTCAAGCCTACCACAATATTATGGTCGGCGACCACAGTTTTGTGGTATGAGTATAGACTGACATTTATTACAATTCTAACAGTGATTGGTGCGTACTATATTTCTAACATAAAATTGTGAGTCATGATTAATGTTTTACTGCTTCAGTAAGTATACCACAATATTATGACATAAGCATATCCTGAGTGCATTGATTTGCATCCACACTAACATACATACAATGTTCAGAAGCATTTCAAGAACATTCTCGAAATGGGAACTACGGGCTTGAAGGATTTCTCGTCTAGCATCAAATAGAGTTGAATCCACCTCAATCCCGAGTCATTTTACACTAATCGCTTAAATTAAAATCTTAGAATATTTTGCTAGCTTAGAACCAGCTACATACGGTGCACGATTGGCATCACAGTTTGTTTGACTACAAAACTCCATGTAAAGGCACTGACAATGTTAACGTTTCGGCCTAATAAGTATAATATTCTGGTGACATGATATACCATTCATTCCTCCCTGAATGTATGTGAATAACAACGGAATCTTCGCGTACACATATCAGAAATGTCTATCTGACAGGTTGGGCATTAGTTATCACTGTTACGAAAAGATAGACATCACACACTGACAATGTATTACCCCATGGGATCTTGTTTCATGTTGTACGAGGGACTTTCAGAAACGATTTCCCCAAATTGGATGTCAAATATCACAACACCAGACCACAGTATAGCAGTCCGAACCCCTAATGACGGATTACTTATGGTTGCTTCTGCTCGTTGGATCCTACTAAACTAATTAATTTCTAAATATTACTGAGAGGAAAAATCAGTCGGTTTGAATCTTCCAACAACATTGAAAGCAAGACTTAATATTGGGCCAGAAATTCTAACCAGTAATTCTCCTCATGGAGCTTATTTTCCACGACAGCTTATGGCTACGGTATGAAACGTGCATAATCATAAAATCATACAGAGCGTATATCTATGAAAACAGAACGCTCGGTCGGAACCCCTTCAAGTCCAGTTATATTCATTTGTGTTAGGAGAATGTACGAACATAAACTTGCTGGTAAAGCGCAACTACTCTACGTCCTTGTCTGTGAGGGCAAGTGGCAAATATTACGATAAAATTGTCCCACAAGCCCTTCCGCCAATACCATTAAACAGGTTTTAAAAAGTCGTTTCTCCACCATCGTCTAGAATGAGTTCTGCAGATTACATGTTGCTATTTTTCAAATGCAATTGGGGGCATAAAAACTATGCACAGAGGCTTAGAGTACCGATATTTCGGCGGAAAATAGTTTTTGTGTTGAGTTTTCAAAATATGTGCAATTAACAAAATTTCAATGCACTATATACAAACTCGACCTGAATTTTCAGATAAAAAATGTTTCAAGTCGGAAAAGTTAAAATTTCGACATGAAAATTAACAAAAACTATGAAATTATGACAATTTTTTAATAAAAGTTAGTTTTTGTAGATATTCGCACAGAGGTACGCTAAAACTCTTTGCAGAATCGGAATCTCCGTCTCTTTTTACATGGGATACCGTTCTCAGATCATGCGTACCTGCGTGCGGTTTTGCGTAATTAAGTTTCAAAATAATTATTTCCAAATAAGTTAAGGGGTCCTTCAACGCGTATGTATGCACTTTGCCGTAGTTACGTGCAAAAGTGGGTGGTTGCCAAAATATTGATATAGCAAGCTGAAACTCAGTTCACAGGTAGTTTCGAACCTGCTGATTTCAAATAACACAATTTCTCTACGCCCCACCTCCTTTTGTCAAGGGGGCGGGGCAATATTTTTAAAATACATTTATTCGAGTTTAAGCTGAAAATTTATACACAGGGGTTTTCAAACATATGTATTTCAAATATCGTATAGTCCATGCCCCACCCACAAAGAGAAAAATTTGTCGTTGTGACCCCCTTAATCATGAGTCTTTTTTATTTTTGACTTGTTCAAGGGGGTCAAAACAACAAATTTTGCTCACTGTGACGTCATAATAGATTCTTCAACAGTAAAAACTATTACGTCTAGCCACTACTGGCGGGAAATCTTGTCACATTGGACAAGTGGTGTGTACGTATAGGTCATTTCAACCAATACTAAGGACCCAGGGTCGCGAAATTTTACGATGGGCTTATGTTATTACATGCTGCTGATATTATGAATACGATTGGACACTGAGTGGCTCCGACGAAACCTTTCGGCTTCTTAAATATGTTCTCCATACTTATTCTTTATTGTCCAGATTGGCTAGTGGAAAATAAATCGCTCTGCTCGCACATACGACCCAGTCGTTCATGGGATACTAAAACACGATCTAGTTGGAAGGTGGGAACTATGTGCAAAGTTTAAATGTTATATAGGAAAATTAGAACGCATGCCGTCAAATACATATTATGATACATTAATGTAATGCGACACTTATTTCTGGAAACCCCTCGTATTGGGCGTAAATGATACACATGCATTGTTTTAAAATGCTAACAGTCAGGTTCATCTGTCGCTTATTGCTCACCTAAGAGATGACCTAAGTATCTCAAAAAATATGCATTTCCCTAAATACGTATATGTTCAACAAATCCATTGATTACTAATTCATTAATTTTTCTCACCGGGGCCAGGTCAAGTGTGAAAAAATGTAATGTGTAATTAATTTCTTTATTTAATGTGACGATCAAGCATTTTTAATATGAATTATAAACTACCTTTCCAAGTTACTGCACAATTCCTCCGAGTTGTCCTCCTTCAAAATTTGAAACATATCCGTGCAACGGAGCTCACGTTTAGAGCCTATCCTAAATAATGGAAATATCCACAAAAATAAAATCCTAGAGATTAGATTTGCCTTCACTATTGGATTGGGGGGAAGTCTAGACTCTAAGCAATCCATGGCGTTAGATGAGATTTAGTGAACACAATTCAAATGATCAGATACGAATAACGATGGTTTCTTGCTGCTAAACATTTTATAAATAAATACATTTGTATAGCATCGGGAGCCAAATAATTCATTGTGTTGAAAAACAGATAAACATGGTACACTGATAAGCGGCACGACAAAGAAGATTTAATCAAATTGTTATTTTTCAGTAATTCATGTAACTTTGTAAAGACATGGTTGCGATTTGCTGCAGGACATCATCGTATTACTTTCTGCTCATCCCGCACCGACCGCAAAGACGACTTACAGATTAGGCTCCCACCTCAACATACAATTACAAGCGGTCTTCCTGTGCCAAGGAGTTTTTAGTATAAAAGAACATCGCTTCGTAATTACATTCTAATCTCACCAGAGGTATCACAATTACAAGATTTTGAGTGATCATAGTAAGCCACCGGATTCATTTTTCGTTTATAAAATCCCGATGCAGGTAGTTTGATAAATAATCATCGTGTTTGAATGTTCACAAGTTCCGGACATGGATTTCTGATCAAGATCACATTGTAGAAAGTGGTGCACTTTGTTGGCAAAATAAAAATTACTAACAGTGTTCAGCACCAATTACAATATGACATTTATCGTTCATTTTATCAGCAGTCTTCTGCATTTGACTTTCATTGCCATCATGAACAAACATTGCATTGGTATTTGCCCTTATTGGATGTATTTGGCTTCTTCAATGTTTACTGTACACATCGAACAATTTCAACACAAATAGTTTTATGTCCTACACGTACACACTCCGAAATACACATTTTAAGATTCAATTGCTCAATTACCTCCAGCTATCAATATGCGTCGTCCTACAAGTTTTGCGCCATACATTTGCGTGACCCCCATATTCGGTTACGTAAGTAGGAACTAGATCATTCCTACAAGGCCAGTTTCAAAGTATGTTTCAGTCTACCGCTCTTTCCAAGAATTTTGAGATTGTTGAAACTTTCGAAGTAATCTGCTGTTCACAGTCAACATTGACATCTTCCTGGCTCAAAGCAATTCTGAGAATCACTGGCTCATATCTTTGGTAATAATGTCATCACCGATTTCTGTTTGTGTAACATAAAAACGCTGCCACCAATATGAATTTATTCCATCATATCTGCAATGTGACACGATTTGTTTATTTGATGAGTAGTATACTATATATGATTTTCATTCCTGTCACGGACAAACATTGCATTGATGTTTTCCCATACTGGATATACCCCTGGCTTGCGTAATATTTGGTACATGCATCAAATAATTTCAACATAAATAGATTGCTACCCTACACGTGTACACCCTTCACACAATTTTCAAGATTTACTTGCTCAGTCACCATCAACTATCCATTGCGGGTTCGGTTCACATTACAAATTTTTCTTTACAAATGACACGTATTACAAAGTCATCTATTACAAATCAAAACGACATATTTTACAAATTTTATTTTTTGCCTGACTGGCACGATATACAGATACAAATGTCATTCAGACATTTGGAAATAGGTAATAAATAGTCAACGATGGCATCAATGTGTGTATGCACGAATTGTGTTGTCACCTCTTCCACAACTTGCATTGTCCTGAGATTCACATTATTGGAAACAAGAGTTTTTTGACAGCCTATGTGATCTGGGTGGCACTTTGTAACTTAAATTTATACGTCTCCTTGTATAAGTTGTAAAACATTCCATTTGCACAACATTGTCCCTTCCATTGACATTTGAAATATATTGTAGATCAAACTACACATTAAAACGATACACAAAGCCATCCAACTCAAGTAACCTCTACGTTTGGAAACTGCGTATAAAGCCTACGCTGTGTACTGGAGATATTTTATGAGATTCCAAAATAAAGATGTCACTGAGAGAAGTAACATATCACTTCCCAAGGGGCAAACCGTGACTAAATATAAATGTATTGCTTTCGGTGCCCATTTTTGAGAATTTGTAATAATGCAAATTTGTAATAAAAGACTATTTGTATATTATGCTTTTGTACTCCATACATTTGTAATGGTGGTAATTTGTAATCTGTGTTTTGTAATCTGAACCTAACACCAACCATTGGTATCTGTTTTGCGCCATACATCTTCGTACACTATATACTCGATTACGCAACTAGTAACTAGGTCGTTCCAACAAGGTCGATTCAAAATTATGTTATACCCAACGCATTTTCCAAGAATTTTGAGATTGTGGAAGGTTCCCAATTAGCCGCTGTTCACATTCTGTTAGTTCAACCGGACTACACCGTATCGATTGCGAAATTATCGCCTCCCTGGCTAAAAACAATTCTGAGAATTACTGGGTCATATCTTTGGTAATAATGTCAACATCGATTTCATATGCCAACGCCATCAATATCAATTTATTGCATCATATCTGCAATATGGAACAAATGATTGCCAGTAACAAGTTTATTTTCACCTGCGTACAAATAAAGGGTGTCTGGTAATTACCATTTTAAAATTAAATCGGTAGTAACGCACGAAAAACGAGTGTAGAGAATATATTTGAGCGCTTCCAATCGTCGCTAGCTTTCAAAATTTTCGCGCCAAACCTACCATACAACATAATGGCATTGTAGGAACTCAGGATTTAATTGTATTTCTACTAGATTTTGAATTGTGCACGATAACTATATAGTTCCAAGAATTTGAGCTGCATAATGCCGAATCTGAGTCCGATGTTAAAGTGCATATTTTCCCTGCTGATATCGGGAGTATAGAAACTTCGCAATGTTTTCTTTATGTTCGACTTAAACTCAACCTAAGCAACTCATTTTATCACGTTTGTTACCACCGGGTTTCAAATATTATTATGGTTATTTATATTTTCAGGTTTCCGTTCAAATACATGAAGCGCAAAATAACACTCACAATCGTCTCACATTCATAATCACATATTATATATACGGTGGGTAATACTTAAAATTACACACGACATTTTATTCAGGAGATGCTTCATATGCTGTTGAATACGGCATAAATATCAAGAATACAAAATATATGTTGTATGTAGTGTTCATGTATGTAGAGAAATACGCTATACAATGAAGGCTTTGGAGATTGGGGTGTAATAGAAAACTTTTGATTTCAGCAGAATTATGATACTTATGGATGATTAAAAATTATTTTGTCGTGGTTATTGTGATCCATGTTTTATATTTTGATTTTCTGTTTTTTTCAGGGACCAACAATTACTGATACATCAATGTCACTGTTTTTCATGTCGCATATCAATCAGTTTTACGGCAAGGAAAGTTGACAAGTTCTGCTTATTTTTGTTCATACTTTTTTTTAAAATATTTACAGCTACATATATAACTGTGTGTATTTCCTATACATATTACGCCATTTATATACATAGATTACAGTGTGTCAACACATTGAATAACTCAAGCATTTACTACATCATCAATACAAGTCGGTCCAAAATTTTGTTTCTGCATTTCCAGGAATTGTGAGATTACGAAAGTTTCAGTGTTGTTTGCATTTCGTTTTTGTAATAAACGTATGACCCATGCCATAAACGGTGCGCAAATGTCCAACATTGTATCAGTAATAAGTAGTTAACGTGTACATACATATTGCTGATATTTAATAAATATATACACTACACCAATGTTATCGAAATATGCATCGCTCAAAAGCTGAACCCGTAATGTTCCGCACTCTGTAGTGAATCCTGCGACTATAAATTGAACTCGGATGCTTCACTTTCAATTAGTAGTCCGAAGACTGCGATCTAGTAAGTGTTGTGGAAATAACCGTCTGGTCCAAAAGTGTTGCATTTCTTTCAAGTGGCATTTTATCAACTGATTTTAGTTTAAAGGCTCGACACAATGCTTCGGTACATAATATATTGGTTCATAGCAAGCATCCCGGTACTCTTGGTGGCCACGTCCTGGAACAGTAACTATGCAGAGGTAAGAGAACTTTTATCTTAATTGAGTTATACGTTGTTCAATTAATACGGATTAACGGTTCACAGCATTCATAGATATTCATTTCCAAAGCTTGTTATCATATTATTTGCAGATTGCTAATGAGGATTCCTCTTCCACATTGATCAAAGTCGCTGCGAATAACAATATCAGCGGTGAGTACAAACTATGAATTACATTTTTATGTTAAGAAAAACATTTTAGAGTGCATTTTGGAACGGAAATTTCGATATATTTGTGCTGTAAATAGCGTTAAGTGTAAAATCGATTCCCTGTTCTTACATATCGAAGGGCGCCTATGAATTCCAAGTTAAAGTTTACTGTATCGCTGTCGATAACGCCTCCGAATTTTGACAGTGTTCATGTGTTAACAGACATGTAGGGCTTCAATTGAGTCCATTGTCATTGACTCCTCTACACAAAATGGGATTTATAAATCTTCTTCATATGAAAAGTAGACGATGAATGACAATGTATACATGCATTAATTTGTTTTCTGTCAAGTGTAAACTTGTGGCACGATATATAAAACTATCTATCTATGCTTGTGGTTTCCATAACAAGTAAAAGCAGTAGTCTAATCAACCGGTTTACAAGATAAGTAAATTATATGTTGTATATCCAATATCATACTCACTAGGTATACATATTAAAACCCAACATTTAATATGGCATTTATATCCCAAATCAGTTTCATAAAATAGTATTGCATCCGTTTGTCTTTGGTATCAATTGATTTTATTGCTTAGACAAAATTTATTTTCGGCTCACTCACTCAATATAATGTATGAAATTACGCCTGCCAATTTACAGGCATTCTTATATTTCATTTTTTCAATTGCATATAAAATTACGTAATATCACCCGAAATTTTCATAGACTATCTCATTGGTTTTATGAATCTCATTCTAACGACCCATGATGTAACGTACATATTCCAGTTATGAATGAATAATATTTTCCGAAATAAATGTTGGATGCAATTTTAAAATTTTCAGAAGCTCATGTTCTAAATCAAAACATTGAAAGAATAAAAAATTGACACATGAACTCAAAAAAGTATTCATGAAATGGTCGGAAGGTTTTAAATTTTATAGTTAAAGGAAATGTAGTGCGTATAGCGTTTCGAGTAGATTTATGTTCTGCATTCTATGAGCTGTAACGATAATTCCACCGCAATTTGAATTGTGAAGATTTTATTGTTTGTAATGTACATTTGCTCTTGCTACTGATGACAATATTAGTATTAAGTCAATCTCATGGTTTCCTTCTTTGACAGATTATAATTTGTCCTACCTTTCTACTCTATATTCGATCATTTTAGGATTATCTCAATATCGTCAGGAATTTTGGGAAATGTAAATGTGCATCATGCAGATTAATTTCAAATGCTAGGTACGCAACAAACCTTGAAATCTTCATCACTTGCATGAAATTCGATGGAGACACTTATATCTGCCATACATTTTCAGTGTAGCATTGCTTGTGACACGACGGCCTTCAATGAACGTCCCTATCTGGGCTCGTATGCACCATGTGTCACAGCGTAGAGTGAAATAAGTAAAATTGGTTTCAAAATTACAGTTTCAATTGGCAGTAAAATTCTGACTAGGCACTCCTTTTGTTTACTGATTAGGTGTTGTATTTTGTTAACATTTGGGATACTAATTATATTTACGAGTGTAACGTTGCCATTGCCGTGTCACAATTTAATCACAAAAATTGCCTTCCATATCCAGTTTGGCTTTTATTAGCATGCAGTACATTTTGGTTTTACTAGTTTCCATTTAGTAATCATTACGCAATTTAGGAAATTTTTTACTTGATTGTGGTTTCGTCAAATGTTCTCCAGTCTCTTCAGGCCTACAAGATCGTACTACTAATATTTTAGAGAACACTGTTTAATCACTGAAGTGCAAGCATGCGTAAATTTTGCACGCATATCCGTCCGCCCTTCCGTCCGTCCTCACGCTAGAAGTCGCACGCTTTGTCCGATATCCCCTTGGATATTTACCTAAAGTTGAATCATATGACAGATTTGGTGTCATCTGAAAACTTACGCACAATTCTGCAGTTTTCCAATTTATGGCGACAGTTAGATAATATCCTACTTTTATGCTCGGGGGAAGGAAACCGATGTAATTATTGAACTATTTCTCTTTTCCGACATACATGTAGCTACAACTTCTGCTATACATGTTGCAGTGTCTCAGGAATTCTCTGACGTGCCTCAATGTTATGAATAGAATATGGTACTCAGGCTTGTGTAAATATGTTGACTTTAGATTTGTGTACCCATTTCGGTTTAGTATTTAGTACTTCAAACCGTTTGTTACTACAAATAGTAATTCGTAAACAATTTCTATGGTATATGTTGAGAAATACAATTTTATTAAACTGCATTTTGAAAATTTGTTTATTAGAATATCAAATCATTTTAAAGGAGCAGCAGTCCGCTCCACAGTATATTCCTGGCATAATTACTTGGCATGGCAGTATATTCCTGGCATGAGACGCACCGTAATAAATTTTTGACATATGAATTAAATTCGTGTAACTCAATGAATTTACACGTAGTGATTTTCTCAAATTGCTACACATTGGTAGTATTGAACTCATTCATATCCTTGATTCCAATCATAGATCACTTCAGAATGTACTTGCTTGGAGTTTACTTTGTTGGCATATTATTAAGCCACAATTGTAGTGTCATCGCCGTCATCGCCAAATACCCTACTGAACATCCATCTCCATCTGAGGGTGTTGGGTTCCGTTGCTTCAATGATTGAAGTTCAATCTATGCTGTAGTGTGTAATAGTTATCGCATGTAATCACTACAATAATGGGTTATAATAATAATAATTATTATAAGTTATTTTTCCAAAAGGTTGCATATAAAACGTACATACACTGCTTTTTCTGCTGCATTAAGTGAACTAAATCTACGAATGTATGTTATTTTAGCTCAAACGTCTTGTCTACGTAATTCTATTCCACTACCATGTGGGTGTCTGTGTATAATGACTATCATGGTCTGAAGATTGCGCATATTGTTTCCTATATTAAGACAATTTTGACAAGAAAGTTTGCTACATACTTTTATTTTATGCATCATGTTTGCAAGTTAAATAGCTTAAAACAATCTGCCTCGCACATATTTACAAATAAATAAATACGTTGGGTATAATGTCGATAATTTGGTCGAAAGGCTAATTACATTATCATACCATAGGTGAATGAACGAGAAATAGAGGAATAGTGTACAGATTCATTGTAGCAATATACATGATGATTGTTAATTTTGATAGAGCTTATATAAAATAGTACAAAACGTCATTTACCACGTCAATAATACAAGAATATTCACAGGTATCACCACAACTAATAATTATGTTTAACAAAGTCATTTATTTAGTAGTTAGCAAACGATACAATAGTACTATTTATAAAATAGAAAATATAATTTACATTTAGTCTAGGATGTCTGGTAATTGTAATCAGTCGTAGAATGCTTTCTATCTAAAGATTTCGTATCCCATTTACTTTTGCATTGCATAGATGGCATACGGTATTCATTCTTTCTGGTGGCTGGACTTGATAAACGAAACGTCGAGATATTCATTATATCGCGCATTGTTTCTTAGGTATGTCATTTTATAAGCTATACAAATATTTTCGTATATTAGTTTGTATTTAATGGATAACCATTCTAGAGTACAACAAAAGTCTTCAGTGATTGATTCATATTTCTTTTTTAGCAAGAACATTTGGCTGCAGGTCTTATTAAATTGTTAATAGTTTTAAGATCAGCTTGGCCAGATTATTTCCCCATGAAACTAAACCATAGGAAATTATACTAAAAACAAACGCAATTATGACAACACGTTTCATGTCGATACCGATTACATTTCCTATACTATATTATACATTATACAATCCAGAGGGCTGTAAGCGCTATTACATATTACGAGGTAGTTTCTAAATTGAACTGGACGATTTCGTTACATTTCATGTCACATTTCAACGTAAATGTATATTACGTATGCCGGTTTTCAACATTGCAACCAATAAGGTTGATGCATTCTATCCGCAAGAGGAAAAGAATGTACCTCCGTTATCTGAGTGGCTATGAAAATCTACATTTGTAATGTATTGACTGAAGGTTCTGCTCTCCTGCTAATATGGCCATATAATTTCAGGAACAAATGGTAGTGATATAGATTCACAACATCTAATGTTAATGTTACTTACCTGGCTACCCGAGAAGTATGAAATGAAGGATCGGCTTGAGGTTGGAAATGGATGATATACCCACTTTAGCACCTTAGATTAAAGATATGCATTTTTTTAAGTAACTGAATACCTGCAAAATATTGTTTCGAGACCGGCCATCGTGACTAGTGTGTGTCGGTCGAATTGATAGTGCTGACTAGGTATCGTCCATCCACTCAAAAGTAACCACAGGATATGTTCTTTGTCCGCCAAATATCGAGTTGACATTTGCTATCGGATTTGAAATTTCGTTCTCTTAATTGCTGTAAAAATCAGGTCCACTGATGTTGCATGCTCTGGTGCACAAAGACGAATGAGTTGGAACACGTTAGAAAGAAAGTGAAAGAAATGCTCTTTCTATTGATAGGTATGATCTTATTTAATACTTCTTGGGTGATGAGATATGGGAGACTAAAATCGTTCTGTTATTTTTTGACACACCCTCATGTAAGCATGTTTAAATATTTCTTCAATAGTAAATAACAACTTGAGAATTCCACAGCTACCATCAAATTACGATGTGCACATCATGTAGAAAATAAATTCATTCATATCATTAATCCCTAGAAACCATAAGCAACTAATATAGTAATGGATGCGCCTTGCAAGTTCCCTCAAACAAAATTTTTACCAAATTGGCCTGATTCTCAGATCTTAATTCGCAAGTACGCATTTGAAATAGTGAAAATATTAGACAGTTGTATTTGTATTTGCATTTAAAAAGTGTCAAGGAAAATATATTTCCAAATGTAATAGTGCTGGCATATATATTTTTCGCATATTTCGAAATGACTACCATTTTTTATTTAATGGATATCCTGGCTGTATGATAATGAATTAGTTAGCCAAATGTGGGAAGTCATTTCCATGAACAAAATTATTATGGTTCAGTAACTTTCGTCTAAAATAACTTAAATTTTAGTTATTGACTTGTGTTCATGCTATTTTTGTGAGAATATTTAAGCACAGAACTCCTCACAATGATGTTGAAAAAATTGGCAGGTGGGTTCATTCCAGACAATGACTTCCACTGAATAAAATGTTTGATACAACATGCCCAATTGCAAGTATCCTGAGGAGGACCTTGCCATTTCGAAATCATTAAGACACTTGATCGACAGTTCTGTGTGGACATTAGAAGTAGTTTTGTAAAACAAGACAGCTTCTATTAAATTCTCTAAAATGTGTGACAATTAAAGTCAGCTGAGTCTTTATCATTCGACCTATTGAACTGCCGTTAAAATTTATCTTTTGCATTTTAGTTATATAAATGGAGCATTGATCTCGTGTATTGGTTTTATTATGACCAATTCGTAGCAAAAATGGAGCTTTAGGCATCGGATTGGCATCAATTACATAGGATGTATTTGCGGTACGTGTCATCGTCCACCAAATGTGTTATACACTTTATCGAGTAGCAACAAATATATATGGGTCATATTTTTCTTATACTTATTCTAAGCCACTGTGAGTGAAATGCTGGGTAAATTGAGATAGTTTAGTCCGATATGGTGTAAATCAGATTTACATCTGACAAAATCATTACAAACCGCAAGTATTCATGATGGATGCAAACGCATAAAGAAACATTCCCCGTGTCTTCCCATTGATGTAGTCACATCCATCATGCGTAAATACTTAGTTTGCAGTTCCTTTACGCGTACATACGTGTTCCTCTGTAAGTTGTACGTCTCCTCTCTTGGAACTTGTACGGGGAACTCGTGTCTCTATTTGTGAAGTCTAGATTTGAACTTTGGCTGGCAGCTTAACTAGAGATACACAGTCTTACTGGTTAGCCGTAACGTAGTTTCTTTCTCCTTTAACTAATATAAAACTGGCACTATTTGGTCACGTAAAACACATGAAGCTGTCGTCCTTGTGACAGGTGGAACTTAAATATTAATAGGTTTTTAATTCCCATATTTGTCTGAATCAAAGCCATTTCCTCTATTATTGCAGTGTGCATATCTGGACTAATGTTTCTGCGTGATATGAATCTTCCATTACGGTATATCCGTGGCCTGAGCACTCTCATATACACTGTAGTACTTGGAAGCTGTTCATCCGTTCATTTGCACAATATTTTGTAGACAAGATAATTGCACTTGCAGCGTCCTTTTAAAATAGTTGTTTTTGTCCGACATTGTGTTGTACTAACAGTAATAATGTAGTAATGCTTGATAATTCCGAAACGCATATTTTCAAGAAGTGAAAACAGTGAAAAGCGGACTAGACGTTGCCGATCTAAATATCGGATCCAGCCATAGAAAGGCTAAAAGCGCGGGATTTTTTTTCATCATGAATATTTTACGTTCACGAGATTTTCCCAAAATACGTTATGGGGGTATTCACATACCTGTGTGTATACCGCTGATTCCCACCCACCAAAGACTAACGAGAGCATAAGAATGTACATTTGATGCGACAACAAGTTCCCATGTGTTTCGTTTTGAGACCCACCTCATTGGAATCATAATTAGTGCACGGCCACATAGTCTCTCTTCTTAGTCACCGCCGTCACGCAAGCAAGACGACGATGTCGCCTATGGGGCCGTGCACTAATTATGATTCCAATGAGTTGGGTGTCAAATCGAAACATAACGTTTGTATATAAAAATTAATTCGTCATCAAGTCCCAAAGTATTTTGGGAAAATCTCGTGAACGTAAAAAAATCATGAATGAAAAAAATTCCCGCGCTTTTCGCTTATATATGACTTGATCCGATATTTAGATCGGCAACGTCTAGTCTGGTGAAACCTATACGCAAATAAAATTAGTCGGAATTGTTGTCTTAAAACTTGTCTACTGATCTGTGGAACAATTATCGACGTATTTTTCAGTATAAGTTCTTTAATAACACATTTTATTTTATGCAGCTGGATAGCAAATTAGCTAGAAATATTAATGTACATTAAAATTCAAACATCTTAGTAATTGAAACACACAATGTGTATCCATTTAATAATTGATACGTTGCTCCGCCTGATCGAATCGTTGGAGCATTTTGCTCCGTACATTATGACTTGTTGCAATTTGCCGTCTGGTGCTACTTTCAACAAAGGATATTTGAATCATCAGGATTTTTATTGCAGATCAGTCATATGTGACAATCCATATAAGTTAGAATGTATAAATTTAGATAAAATCAAAAAAAAAAATTACAGTGAAAGCATAACGAAGATACAGAATTACAGACATACGAGTATAGTTTATACAATTATTAGTTTACTATTGGCAACGTCAGGTGGTCTGCTGTCGACTAATTTCCAGCAACTACCCGTATACAATTAAATTTTTTAAGGCATTGTACCACGCAGTAGCTTTCTGAGAAATTTGCCATACGACAGATGCCTGCCGTAACCAATATCATAGTCTATTAATCAGTGACAGTATTGATAATATAACATGCTAATGATTACAGTAGCTTTGATTGATTATGTCTAAAAGGTCACAATTTTCACGTATGTCGCTTTGGCGCAGGAGCAGTGACCGCCAAGTTTGGTATATTGAAGAGTTGAGGAATATTCGTGAGTTGAAGATATTATGAAGAATCGGATTTGTTGACTTGGGTAGCCTAGAAGCTAGGGAGAAAGCCGATCTTCTTCTCATAGCAGAAAAGTCTGGAATTTTATGTTGAGAGAAAATGAGAGAGACGCTTGTGCGCCGTGAGTAGCCCATCAAAATTCGCAAAGAGTCATTGAATGCGACACGTATAGAGTTAAGGTGGTTATTGTTGTTTGGAACCCATAGACTCGAGCAATATATATTGCTAAAAATGTCTGAAAATGTACACTTTCACTTCTGGGCTACATGACCTGAAGCGGGATGAAATGATGTTTGCTTGCATGTAGATTTCCCTCCGTCTCCTGATTACCTCGCCTTCATCCCGTTTGGTGCAGTTAATTTCATATCCCAGATACGTGACCGAGTCATTCCACTGCAGGTTAGCACCGTTCATCGTGATTTGTGGCCTTTCACCAATGTCCATACTCCTTGGAATAAAACATTGGAGAGAGGTCTTTTGCTCATTGAAAGAGATGTTATGGGAGCTACCATAATCCCGACATATGTTGAGTAAATTCGTGAGGGCATAATAATATAATCATACTATAACGTTGCGATATGTACATCTGTCCGTGTGGACCTTGGATATCTGTTGACGATATCTTTTACTGGCGAGTATAGCTTATGACCAATCCCATCATCGAAGAAGAAGAACGTGCTCGAGTTAGAAGTGATTTTAAGTTAACACAATCATGTGTTTACACTCCTAAACTTTTGTATTGGTCAGTCAAGGTGTCACGGTTTTTCTGTCTCTTTAGTTTTTATTATGATGTAGGGATGTAGCTAGTATTTAGTTTACCGTGACTTGGAGTTAGCTAAAACTAACGACGGCATAAGCTCTTAGGTAAATGTGTTGAGCTTCGGTTCGGCTTTTTCACAACGCCCCCTTATCAGTTGTTGTAGTCAGTAGATTGTTATAGTTCTCGGTGGCGCAGCTCCGTCACTTTGCTATGTGTTAGCTTGCCGTGCTTATTAACCACAGATATCATTTTTGCATTTGGACATTTTGAGGACTCTTGGTTGGTTGGTTGGTTTTTGTCCCCATTATTTATTATTTATTTTGTAAGTATAAAACAAAGGACGAAGTTAAAATGTCATCCACCCCAGAACCGAGTAGAAAAGCCCAATCAAGAGGAGAAAATAAAAAGTAAACCAGTGCCCGACGTGCAGGCAGAAAACATTGTTTTTCCAGCTTATCGATTTACGTATAATTGGGGGCATTGAAAGCTAAAATAAACAAACATATATACTAGTCTTTAATGAACTGCTATGATGAAATCATCATTTAAGTCATTGCAGTAAATTACATTGTGTCAAAGTAAGGGCATATTTAAAGTAGTACGTAGGGATTTCCAAAAGTAGTGAGACGACTTTATTCTACACTCATTTTAAAACCGTTTGGCGAAATCAATCAGCGTGTTCCACATATATTCCCTGGACCCTTGCCCACCGTTTCCACATTGCACCAAATGTCCAGATACCATTGGGCTAGAGAGCCGTGCTTCTATGTTCAAAAATCGAAATTCCCGTTTTTTCACGTTTTTTCGGCACTGCCTTTTAAATGATGCTGCAGATTAGCCAGGACTCGCTGTAGTGCTCGTTTTTTTGTACACATCTTGTCATGATGAGTCCGTCGTTCATTTCCAGTCACCATTTCGACGCATGATAAACTCTACGTCCTTTGAGAGAAAGGTGCTATTTTGCAAATTTGCTTGCACTGAAAATTTGCTTTCTCAAACGTAATGTCTTCGGAAATGCATCCGCGACGGCGACACAAAGGTTCAAAATTGAAATCCAAGTACCTCCACACATTCAGGGGGTTTATGTGAACCAATTATGATATTTCTCACCGCTGGGACTGACTATCAAAATCGACGAGAGCTATCCTTTTCGTGACAAATCTATCATCGGTAACACTTAGAGTTTGTCTTAACTTTGACCTGTTTTACAGCGATAAGCCAGCTCTTTTAAGTCGCCGACGCCACCGATCGATTGTTGTCCGTTTAGGCACAGGATCTGCAACATATTTTGAAAATAATTGTGATTTGAACTGGTAGAAAGACCGTCCAAGAAAGGTAGCATCACTTTCTCACGAACATCTTACGTAAAGAAAAAAGATAATTTCAGGTTTAACAAGCTCTACCTCTGGATTGGTAATGTTCATCGCAACAGGTAGAATGTCAATCGAAAGACCGAACCTTGGTCTACCCTTTGGTATGAACACGGTCTGAATTGAAGAATCCGCCATAGAGATATGCCTTGTCAAAGTCGTCTCATTACTTTTGGAAATCCCTCGTAATTAATGTTATTTCATTATGATTTATAAGAATATGATTTTTATCCTGTTAATATATAATGTAAAGCGAAAAATGAATACTTGCAACTTGCAGTTTGCACACAGATTTAGTTTTATTTTAGCCTTCTCAGTGAGCTCAAGTACCTCCCCTTGTATTAAGTGGGTGGGCTCAGGCCACGAGTCTATGTTCAATAAATTTTCCATTGTCGACAGTGCATAGGTACGTATGCTAAAATGTTCAGCTCAATCGTTTCAAATTCAAAATTTTCTCCTCTCCCTATGGTAGGGCTGTGATGAGCCGTTCAGGTCACGACCCTACGCTCAGCGAATTCGCCATTGCTGAAACCCTGTACATTTAAATTTTCAGCACAGTAGCTAGTCTGGAATTATGGTGAGCATAAGACATGGTTTTCTGGACTGTGTTCTTCATTTATGTGCCGTTATTATTCAGTGATCTTTTACTTTTATAAATACTTTTATAATGTTAAGAGTCGTGTTGTGAAATGAAATTAATCATATGTATTCATCAGCTAAACTTGAAATTGGAACTGAAATTGCTGACACTGCTTCAATACGATTTACACTTTCAGTTCTTTTAAACTTATACTTGCACTCATTGTTTCTGATAGCTCCGAGTATAGTCAGGTCATATCTAGTTGCTACTTGGCTTTTGTAAATGTAACATACGTTCACTTTTCATCGGTCATGAAAGTTTCATGAATTATAAGTACGAATGTCTCAATAATAAGCGTTCACCTGCACACTGTTCTGGATCTTCAACCGATACAATTCAAATGAGTTGCTGCTGCTACAGCATAATGACCAACTTACATATGTCTACCACACACACAAAGTTCTACAAAGGATATATTTGTTGGGATATATACCGATATTAGAAAGGCTGGTCAAACTCACCTGTGCCAAAAACGTGTTCACCTTTCCGTTCTTTAGAGTTATTGCTTGAAGCATTTTAGGGTCTTTTTATGCATACCAAGTCAGTTTGAATATATTTGGGGTCAAACCTTGACTAATAGCCCTCATCCAATGAACCCATGCACGCCACCACCACCATAGCCACGGTAAACCAAATATAAGTTTTGGATTTAATTGTGAACATGAGAAGACAACGGTTGATTTCCTGTTTTGCGGGATACTTTCTTCAATGTTGTTGGGTTAAATTATCAACGTTATTAAAGGTGAACGCTTTAAAAAAAATAAAGTCCGCTGTGATAAAGATAAAGAACAGTAAAACTAAACATATATCTTTACTCATTATTAGTAATGTATAGGATAACGTTGTCTATGCGTTTACGTGGAACCCATTGCAGTACGATATTATTATTTTTATATTCAGTCGCCTTCCGGTCATGCCTGCATTTACAGGGAAGTCGTTTTTTCTACAAACGGAGTTCATTTGCCTAATTTAATTCATTAATAAAACCAAATGCACTTTTAAATTTCCCATTACGTTGTTAGTAGGAGTATAGGAATAATATTTAGTGTATGGAATTTCACCACCAAAATAATTTATCATATTTCCTTCAGGCATAGCATTACCATATAAGCTTTTCACCCTTGCTGGTGATTATGGGGCCATATTATATTTCAACGGTTGTAGAATCGTTCTGAATGCATTTGGAAGTGTTCTCTTGAAAAAACATTATTTTTGCAAACTTATTAAATGGGGCAAACGAATACAAAACGGCCGCTGCGCAGGGCCCACATTCATTACAGTACATTTATAGGATACATTAATAAAACTTGAATATAACTAACAATACCTGATTCTCAGTTTTTGTAACATTTGTGTGTCGTAATTTATTATCATCATAAAACGGATACGTTGGTATTGAGACATAGTTCAGTGTACTGCAAACATGGCATCGCAGTTAACACTTGTGCGCGTAGGTATTTTCTACCATGTTATAGTAAATCAATAAACCAAACATTCGGCTCCCTGAACATCACGTATCCACCAGCCAGCCACACCACATGAGATAAACTTACAATTAGTATTCCAAGATGGCTCCGTTGTCTTAATTTTATAACTGAAGCCACAAGGCAAGCATTTAAGTTTTATCTGTGTTATAGACCGCGAGTTTAAAAGGGCGTATTTTAAACCAGACCGCCGTGTCGATGGTTGCTATTTAGGGCAAAATATGTTACGAAAACGTGGCGATTTTAATTCTAATACCACAAAATTTTGCATTCATTGCTAAATCATTTCAGGTACATGTATGGGAGATGACTTCATTAGTTGTTACGAGAACATTCTAGAATATGTCAATCTTGGGGAAGAGGCTATTAAAATTTCGGACGAGAAAAATGCCATAGTTGTCATCGGGTTGACCCGTGTCGGGAAAAGTACGCTTACACAATTTGTGGCGAACGAATCAAACCCACTAATGGTCGATTGTATGGGGACATCTTGCAAACTAATAGATGAGTCCGGTGATGGGAGCGATTCGGTTGTCTCAAAGACGTTTGTTCCCAACCTTATCGAAGATGAAGTCACCAATGGAATGCTAACCCCATTCTATGACATGCCTGGCTTTGATGATACCAGAAATATTTCTGTAGAAATTGCCAACTCCTTCTTCATACAAAAGATCATCAAAAACATTGAGAAGATTAAAATTGTTGTAGTGGCTAAGCACGCGAGCTTTTCTTCAACCGAAACTTCATTTAAAAACCTTGTCACCTTCCTCGCGAAATTCATTAAGAATCCAGTAAAATATGAAAGCTCCATTGTGCTGATATCAAATTTTGGATCCTACTACGACGAGGACGTTGCTCACTTTGAGGATATCCGAAGGTACTTGGAAGCTTACAATGAGTCAATGTACGGCGATGATAACCCACATCCCGACCCCAATGAGAGAGTCAGTGTGACAGGTTGGATTAGCTGCTTTCAGGAAACATCGTCCGAGAATCCTAACTACTTGGAAAACGTGGCGATCTTCAAATCACCAGTTCGTAGTAACAATGGAACCAGCATACGGGATATCGAAAACTTCCAGTATGATTTGTCAAAAATGAAAGAACTAATATGGAACAAAACCGAATATATTTCTGTATCAGCCGATGAAGTTGGGTTCACGCTATCAACCGAAGCAGTGTTATTCCTTGCACAAGCAACTGCACAATCTGTTGCATCCATCAGAAACGGGCTGGCCAGTTTTGCTAGCCAAGCTGGAACATATCTTCAAAATTTGACAAGTAGGATCGCATTATCTCCAGAGGCCGACGAAATGGCAAAGTTACAAAAACACCTCAACATCCTTCAAAAATTGAGGTTTGATTATTGCAACTCCGATCCAGCAACCGGTCCACGGGCATGCATCGAGCAGTTGGAGTTACAACTTAATGATATTGCGACCGAAATGGGTCATCCCATATTCACGGAAATAATTAAGACCACCAATTTTCTTCAGTTCAATTTCGAAAGTATTGGAAATGATAAACACTACGATACGGGTGAGTGGGTTAATGGATTCCTGAGTGCACATACAGAACTGATTAAATTCTTTGAAGGGTTAAGCACACAATCGGCTACATCAATTGGAAACGCACTAACCTCGTTTCACAGACGAGCTAGCGCGTACTTGCAAAATTTGGCAAGGGATATAGCAACATCCCCAGAGGCTGACAAAATCGGAAAACTTCAAAAGCACATGGATACTCTCCGGGATTTACAGCTTGACTACTGTAACTCCGATCCATCATCCAGCCCAATGGCCTGTATCAACCAGGTCGAATTGAAACTAAAGTCAATGGCAACTGAAATGGATGACTGCATATTCAAGGAAATCAATGGAACCACTAATTTTCTTCAGTTCAGTTACGAAAACATTGGAAATGAAAACAAATACGATATGACGGATTGGGTTGATGGATTCTGTGACACGTATGATGAACTGGTTAAATCCCTTTCAGGAGCAGCTACACAGTCTGCAACATCAATCAGAATCGCGCTAACTGGATTCGCAAGTCGAGCAAGCACACACTTGCAGCACCTAACAAGTAATATCGCAATGTCTCCTCTGGATGAAGAAATGGCAAAGCTTCAAGCGCACATTTACACACTCCAGAACTTACAGCTAGGCAATTGCAACTCCAATCCAACATCCAGTCCTAGGGTTTGTATCGAACAGTTGGAATTACAACTAGGATCAATGGGATTCGAAATGGATGATCCTACATTTCAGGAAATTGATATTAACGCAAATTTTCTTCAGTTCATTTTCGACAATGTGGGAAATGAAAATCAATTCGATATGGCGGACTGGGTAATCAGATTCCGCGGAACATACGATGAAGTTATCAGTTTTTTTAACATTGTGGTATCAGATGCCACAACAATGGTAGTTTCTAAGATTGATTCCTTCGCAATCGTTGCGCAAGGCTACTACCTAGACGGTTTTGAATCGCTTACCACAGAACCCATTCCAAACAACCTTCAAATTTTCAACCAAACGATTGAAGAATTACTTGACCTGGATTTCCTGATCTGTAAAGATGTAAGTCAAGCTTCTCCGGATGATTGCTTCAAGGAAATTACTGGAAAACTGAATAAAATAATTCTCGCCACCAAACACAATTTGGAAAATGATCTTAAAAATTCTATAAAATTTCTTCAATTTTCCGGAACAATTCTCGATGTCAACTTTTCCCTAGAAAGATGGGTGGAAAATTTAACTTCTCAAATGAGCAACTTAATCCGTAGCATGGAGACTCAGCAAATACCTAGCAGCATATTCCGAATTGTACTAAAACAGTTGACAGAACTTTCTCTACAAATTTCAAGAGACTTCTTTCGTGATGCTGCAACAAACGAACAAATGGATGAACTAATTATTTATCTGTCCATTATGAAGACAGCAACGGAGGATATATCCGAGATGATGGACGGTTACAATTATCAGGAATCCCTGGGCATATACATAGAACGGATCTTAGAAGCATATTCTAAATTGCCCGTACATTTCGACATCCCTCCAGTGGAAATCAGGCAAGATGTTATCAAGTTGGTAGAGCGCTTGAAAATATTTTCATGGTTTAGTTCATCATGGGTAGATTTTCACCGTGATAATCTGCAGAATCCGGTTAACGTGCAGTTGACATCAGTAGCATTTTTTAACCAATTATTTGAAGATCTGTCAACTTTCCAAGTCCAAGCTGACGAAACGGAACAACTACATCATTGGAGGAAGCAAAACTCCAATTTAAACGCGACAAATTTTGACATGTTTTGGGCAACATTTAAGAACGCCAACATAACTGCAATGATGCAATTTAGCAACAACCGTGAAGATATTAAGGCCAACATCAGAGACATGGAACATAGTAGAAATTGGCTCAATATTCTACTTGACTATACTCTATTGAGACGAGAATCTTGCCCAACTATAGAAATAGTTAATGGCTTCGCAACTGCAAAATTCAATGGGAACTACATTACACTAGAACATATTCTGAAATGTGTCAAAGCCTACTCCCCTGTGTATCCACCTACGAGGGTGATAGTTCTAACGGAGAATACTTTCTTTTACAATGTTATATTTGATGAACATGGCCTACCAGGAAATTCAAAACTTTTCATCATTTCACGAGGCTTCCATTTCACAGAAGGTGTATACATAAATCTAAGTGGAAAGGATGGTATGCCAACGGGAGCAAAGCCGGAAGTTCCAAGTAAGCCAGGAACCAATGGAGTTTCCGGGAAGAAAGGAGAAGATGGCATAGATGGATCAGACTTCATTGGTGTATACTTAACTTCCAAAGGATCGGACACAAACGTTGATGTGCGATGCTCTGGTGGGAATGGCCAAAATGGCCAAGACGGTGGTGACGGCTCAGATGCCCCAAGCACAAGTGGACCAAACCCACGTTGGTATCCAGGAGAATTTATTCCAATCAATGACTGCGCAGCCTGGGCAGGCGGACGAATTCGCGTAAGCATACTAATCCGTAGATTAACTTTTAGAATATTACGAAGGTATTTCATAAATGATGCATCAAATTTACTTAGCTCTCGTCTAACAACGATTTGAATTATTTAAGCAATAATCGCCATATAATATTCCTATAGGTATTTTATTCACCTTCACAAAAGGATTGATGTGCCAATGGAGTAGAATAACGTACCCCGATATACCAGCAATGAGAGTGCCCTATATTTCTCCTTTCGTAGGGATATTAAACCCTCACAGGCTAACACTTTAAATTTGGTGAACATAACAAAGTCAAAATGCCACAAGACAGGTCGGTGGGAGGATGACGCATTTCATCTAAGGATTTATCATGTACTTTAGGTTGCCGACTTTTTAAATATGACATATAATATTCTCTTAAAAGCATAAAATTCTGTCATCACATTTGTTTTACCACCTTACTAATGTAGGTTTGTTAAAGCTTATCCAAAACATCAGCACTAGATTGCGCCCGGTAAGTATAGTACCCTCGTTGAAAAACAAAGTTAACGAATAACCCATCCGGTCCCTCAATACAAACTGTAATCAATTTACTTGACCGTTATGCAAAATTTCCAGATGTCGCCACGATTTCGTTCCATTGTTCAGCGACTAGCCGCAACAACTACCCTATGAACATCGAAATATTCGGCATTTATCCTATACCATACTTTTAGGCATCATTTTCAATTTAGTTGGTAGAAATAACGTTCGAAACATGTAGCTTAACCTGTGGGTTGCAGATATCTTGATGGTAAAGAAAGAAGATGGTGGCAGGTGGTAAATAATAACATAATCGTTGATATTGTTACCTATAACTGTGTACAGTACACAACTGCGACCAAGAGTAATAGGTCCTTTGATGGCCGTGTGCTACCTCCTTCACACGGTATTTGCCTATGGGGATTGAGGGAAGCGTCTTTGATATAGGGCTTATCAAAATTGATGCAACATTAACGTAAATTCCTACGTATTGTTAATGACGTAAGACGAAGTTAAATAAATTCGCTGCAACGTTGTAATAACATTGGTTTATGTGTTTCTCACGGCAACGTATTTAGATGAGATTGTATCCAAATGATTGCAACGTCCCGGGAACTGATTGCCACGCTGGTGACGAGGGTGTGTGGATAAACATTTGTGGGGATGACCCTGGAAATCCTGGCTATGGCGGCAGAGGCGGCAGCGCCGGAATCGGAGGTGTTGGGGGATTTAAGGTACTCCTGAATGTTACCAATGTAGCTCCATCAATTAACAGTTATCCCACCGGTAGCGATGGAATACCCGGCAGTGACGGTATACAAGGAATACAGGGGACCTGGGGCGCTATTGATGTTAGGGTTGACGACGTAAAAGGCGGCGGTCAGAAAAACTGTTTGCTACGGGAGAACATTCAACATCGGCGACGATGTTATCTGCCTCCTGGAGCTTCCATGAATAATGCCATTGATGTGCCTGATCAGGGACGTACATTTCAGTGGAAAAACGAGACTGACGGCAATAAGCTTGTGCGCGGTCAACGATCAACTGTTTCCTATTCCCTAGCAGAATTCACAATGTATGTAGAAGAACTAGTTTCAAACGTAAGAGGCAACGTCAACATTTTTAATAAACAAGACATGCTAAAGTTTTTGGATTTCGTAATGAGTAACACGTATCTGTGGGAGTAGTGCTGGTACTTAGATATAAAGCGTTGAACTCCAATTAAAAATGCAGTTAGATATAAACACTTAATGCAAATTAACGCAAATTGGAATTGTGGTAAAGAACGTTTTCATGTATTAATTTAGATTGGACTTTATGATATTTTAATTCTGATATGCAAAACATGATTGGTTATTTGAAAAATGTGGGTTGACTATAGAATTTTGGACTAATAAATAAAATTTTGAACACATTTGTTGTTACTTGTCGATCATATAAGTAGTATAAATTATTATTACTTACGAAATGCTATGAAAAAAATTAATAATGTTTTATGCTTTACGAAATACTTTTATGTAAGATTTTACATCGTAAGTAGCACACTATTAATTATTAAATGTTTGTTGTAGAGCCATTATATACACGTACTATATTATACGGAACTCAAAATATCATCAAATGGGATGTCAACATGTCAAAATCTCTTCGCTTTTCTCCATGTATAATGATGTTGCGTCCGCTTACGCTGGAACAAATTGTTAAAGATAAATACATATACACATAATAAGGGAATTATCAAATGATCAATAACAAAATACGAATAAAACATATTATGTAAATCTGAACACACCAGCAACTTTTGTTTCTGCGGTCTGATCTAGATTCAGCATATACAGAAACATTACGCAGTTCACCATTAAGTTAACGTTAGTCACCTTAACTTGACTTAAGGCCTTCGGCCTGCGTCGTGCCTCATACACTGCCTACCTACGTTATATTTGGGCTGAGTATTTAACACAAAAAACTCTGAGTATTAACTCTGGCACGTTCACGCAACGCAAGAAATGAAAAATATAATTCAGTCGCGATCTACCTGTTGTTGGAAGCTGACCGATTTCTTTCTTCTCACGCTGATGATTTAGCACACGTTTAGGGCTTGCAAAGTAAAAAAACGTTGACCATTGTCACCACAAGACTATAAGACGATCTAGTAACGCATGTCGATAATATTCTGTAATTATTCGTACTACAGTTGACCGTAATACACTCAATGTGGTGGTCGTAAAATAGGACATTTCTATGTCCATTAGATGTTCTAAACATCATTGAATCATCATTAAATTATTAGCTTAATGCTAAACCGCATATTAAAATAAAAGCGTAATGCTAAACCGCTTATTAAAACAAATGTATGCTAAACCGCTTATTAAAACATAAATGTATGCTAAACAGCTAATTAAAACATAAATGTATGCTAAACCGCTTATTAAAACAAATTTATGCTAAACCGCATATAGAATGAACATGTCACTCTAAGCCGCATGTTAAATTTAAACTAAAACCCATTGTATATTATAACCTTAATTCTTACAACCTAGTCTGCACCCAGCGTATTGCAGTGTCCCTCTGTTTAATATCCCCAAACTAAAAATGGAAAGTACTCAAATATTCCGTTGGAGCGATGAAGCAAAAAACAAACTATTGTTCATCGTAAATGAAACTAATGAAACTCAAATCGTCAATTGGACTAATATATTAGCAAAGTTTAAAGAATTCTATCCTCGTTAATAAACCACAGACAGTTAATGTTATGGTGTATAATATCTAAGTAGATGGCTAAACGTATTTCAGTGGCGATCTACATCATGCCAGGAACGTTCCAATGCTGTACATTGTCAAAGACAGGAATTTATATATCCCCTGCTAAACCAATACATCGTCTATAAGCCGATACATTGATGCTAAACACATTTATAAAGCGGTTAAAAGCGCTAAACGATGCTTCCCGATCGAAAATTTTAACCAAGGAGTTAGCAGCGGGCGGGCGGGTACATGCTAAACCTAATTAAAATGTCATCCCTACTAAACCCTATGTTATCTGATAAAAAACGTAACATGCTAAGCCATATGTAATCTCATGGTACGCCATTTGATAAATCGTAACAAAAACGTTACCCCTACTAAACCCTTTGAGGTTTAAACGTAGGACCTAGGTCTGCGCCGCGACACACGCATAATCTCCTAATGCCCAATAAGCGTACGCTCGATATGCACGTCCTACAGTCAACACCATACGCCCTACCGTTTGCTGTGCACGTCCTGCCGTTTACTCTGCACGCCCTGCCGTTTACTCTACACGCCCTACCGTTTACGCAACACGCATTATCGTTAACTATACACGCCCTACCGTTTACTCTACGCGCCCTACCGTTTACTCTATGCGCCCTACCGTTTACTCTACGCGCCCTACCGTTTACTCTACGCGCCCTACCGTTTACTCTATGCGCCCTACCGTTTACTCTACGCGCCCTACCGTTTACTCTACGCGCCCTACCGTTTACTCTACGCGCCCTACCGTTTACTCTACGCGCCCTACCGTTTACTCTACGCGCCCTACCGTTTACTCTACGCGCCCTACCGTTTACTCTACGCGCCCTACCGTTTACTCTACGCGCCCTACAGTTTACTCTACGCGCCCTACAGTTTACTCTACGCGCCCTACCGTTCACTCTACACGCATACCGTTTGCACCCACACCCTTCCGTCTACAATAAACGGCTTCCCGTTTACAATCCACGCCATAATGTTTACACTAGATGCCGTACGGTTTACGTGATACGAGCTACCGATCACAATGCAGTGAAATCGGTCTATAACGGTCGGCCAAGTGCGACCGAAAGATTGACCGTTACAACGTCGGCCCGTTATAGGCCCGCAAACTAACGTGTGCACCCGACCTTAAGGGCGACAGAAGTGTCGAGTGTTATAGGCAGAGTTCGTTATAGACCGATTTCACTTTACACGCCCTACGGTTTAGGTCCGTCCGTTCACTCTACATGCCCTACCGATTACTATAAATGTCCTACCGTTCGATCTACACGTCTTACTGTTTACATTACACGCGATACCGTTGGTGTCTGTTTTTGTACAAATATTGGAGCCGCTAATTTTAAATTAGTTCTATAATAGTTGTCACAGTGTAGGACGGTGGCACAGTCACGAGAGTGACTTAAGCGAGCAGGATCGGTTAGTAGAGGTTGGTGCGATACCCTGATATGCGTGGTGGGTGATACCGTGTACAGGGCAATTTCAAAAAATATACCTTAACGCTATATTTTAGGATGCAGTTCAGATGAATATTTACTACGGTCTTCCTCATTGCGCAGGACATGCACCTTTTCGGCATGCTTATCATATTTTCTACCGATTGCAGGACGAACGTTCCGGTATTATAATACGCGCAACTAATTACTGTACATTTCGTTTACTTTTTTTATGCAATAGGTTTGCAGGCGATGTTTTTATGAATCCGGTAATCGGTTTCATTTTTTACCAATATATAATGGACGTGTCCTAATGCGTGAATTGTACTATTTAATAACGGGTAATTTTGGATAAACCGCATAGCGGCTCTAGTTTTATCTATAGTTATTCTGTAACCATTTCAGCCAACGTGTACCATGTCAGTCAGTGTACATCTCTGTATTCCGAGCTCAGGACTCGGAATTCAGAGGCCTCAATCACTCGGAATTCAGAGGCCTCAATGACTCGGAATTCAGAGTCATGAGCTATGAATGCAGAGATGCGGACTCGGAATTTCGAGTCAAAACGTAAAAAACCGTGATTTTCATTAAAAAATGTTTAAAATCGTAGAGTAATGGAAAATGTGGAGGAGTAATGGGGTTTTTATTCTTGAAATATAAATTTAGTTAAATTTAGAAACTTTTCACCGTGCGGGAATTTTTTTTTACCGTGCGGAACATAGTTAAAAAACGGGATAAAGTTGTAAAAACCTATAATTGATATGAATAGATACATAGATATCATCTGTGATTGCAGCTAGGACTCGGAATTTCGAGTCCAATTTTGTTTTTTAAATTTTTGACTCGGAAATCGTAGTCCATGACTCTGAATTCCGAGTCATTGAGGCCTCTGAATTCCGAGTCCTGAGCTCGGAATACAGAGATGTACACTGACTGCATGTATTTTACAAGCAATAAATAAATATTACTATAAACTAAACTAGAGCCGCCATGCGGTTTATCGAAAGTTACCCGTTAATTAAAAAGACCAATACGCGCACTATGCCGAATCGTTTAAATATTGGCAAAAACGAAGCCAATTACCGGGTACATAAAACATCACCCGCAAACTTACGACAGAAAAAAGTAAATGTAATGTATCGTAATTAGTTGAGCATATGATATTATCGATATGGTGGTAGTGTAATCGGTAGAAAATATTGTACGCATGCAGTTTAGGTGCATTTCCTGTTCAAAGAGGGAGACCGTCCCCAGAAGTCAACTTAACTTCATCCTGAAAGATGAAGTATAGGCTAAATTTGTATTTATTGAAATCACTTTGTACACAGTATGTGACGGTGCACGCATATTAGGGTATAGTCGGGCATTTTTACCCGTATACCCGCCCGTACCTGCGGGTACGTGTGGGTACGTATATGACAAATTCAATTTTGCGGGTACCCGTCACGAAAAAAATGTAAAAAATGTGTCGATTTTTGCGGCAAATTCAGTAAATTTACCCGCTTGGATGCAAATAAGCGTTCAATTTGGACTTAGAATTGACTGTTTCTGAGAGATTTGGCACCAAAATGCAATGTAAAATGCTCTCTTGCCAGATTTTTGTTTGTTTTTGGTTCCAATTTAACGCTTTCTTTCATATAAATCTTGTATTAGACAGCAATTTCCTGCCTGCGGGTACGCTATGAGCCAATGCGGGTACGGGTAAACTTGTTTGACGGTATGCCCAACTCTAGATCAGGGTATCGTATCAACCAAATTTAACTAAACCTGTTCGCTTTGGTCACTTCCAATAGAGAGTGACTGATTCAGAGTCATTCATCGCGACACCTCTAATAAAACTAAACGAAGCGGTTCTATTTTAGCACAAAAGCCGGCAGCAACGAAAGGGCGTGTAGAGTAAAGGGAAGGGCTTGAAGAGTAAACGGAAGGGCTTGTAGAGTAAACGGAAGGGCTTGTAGAGTAAACGGAAGGGTTTGTAGAGTATACGGAAGGGCGTGTAGAGTATACGGAAGGGCGTGTAGAGTATACGGAAGGGCATGTAGAGTAAACGGAAGGGTTTGTAGAGTAAACGGAAGGGCGTGTAGAGTATATGGAAGGGCATGTAGAGTAAACGGAAGGGTTTGTAGAGTAAACGGAAGGGCGTGTAGAGTATACGGAAGGGCATGTAGAGTAAACGGAAGGACATGTAGTGTTTACGGCACGGGGTGTAGTGCAAACGGTGGTTCGTGTTGTGTAAACGGTTGTGCATAAGGAGCGTAGGTTTATTGGGCATTAGGAGCTTAGCTGTTGTACACGGCGCAGGCCTGCGGCCTGCGTCGTGTTTTGCACATTCCGCAAATCAAATGGCACTGGGTTAGCGTTAAAGAACGAATCGCGGGGCTTAGCATTCGCCGGAGAGCTATCATTAATTAAATTGCGACGGGCGTTAGAAAAGGGGGTTTAGCATCTAGTAATTTAACACGGGGTTTTGCATTCAGTAAATTAACACGGGGTATAGCATTCAGTAAATTAACCCGGGGTTTAGCATTCAGTAAATTAACACGGGGTTTAGCATTCAATAAATTAACACGGGGTCTAGGATTCAGTATTTTAACACGGGGTTTAGCATAATAAAATTAACACAGGGTTTAGTATTAAATAAATTAAAACCGGGTTTACAAGGTAACATTTTTGTTACGATTTAATATAGGGTTTAGCAGGGGTGACATTTTTGTCACGATTTTGGTTTAGCATACGATAATATGTTTAACTTTAGGGACATTATAACATAGGGTTTAGCAGGTCTATGTTCGCCCCCTGCTAAATCCTTGGTTAAAATTTGAAAAGTAATTGTAGATTAGTATTATAATTATAATTAACACGGGATTAGCATCAAATAAATTAACACGGGTTTAGCATCAAATAAATTAACACGGGTTTAGCATCAAATAAATTAACACGGGTTTAGCATCAACTAAATTAACACGGGTTTAGCATCAACTAAATTAACACGGGTTTAGCATCAAATAAATTAACACGGGTTTAGCATCAAATAAATTAACACGGGTTTAGCATCAAATAAATTAACACGGGTTTAGCATCAAATAAATTAACACGGGTTTAGCATCAAATAAATTAACACGGGTTTAGCATCAAATAAATTAACACGGGTTTAGCATCAAATAAATTAACACGGGTTTAGCATCAAATAAATTAACACGGGTTTAGCATCAAATAAATTAACACGGGTTTAGCATCAAATAAATTAACACGGGTTTAGCATCAAATAAATTAACACGGGTTTAGCATCAAATAAATTAACACGGGTTTAGCATCAAATAAATTAACACGGGTTTAGCATCAAATAAATTAACACGGGTTTAGCATCAAATAAATTAACACGGGTTTAGCATCAAATAAATTAACACGGGTTTAGCATCAAATAAATTAACACGGGTTTAGCATCAAATAAATTAACACGGGTTTAGCATCAAATAAATTAACACGGGTTTAGCATCAAATAAATTAACACGGGTTTAGCATCAAATAAATTAACACGGGTTTAGCATCAAATAAATTAACACGGGTTTAGCATCAAATAAATTAACACGGGTTTAGCATCAAATAAATTAACAGAGGGTTTAACAGGGGTGACATTGTGTGACGATTTAACACAAGGTTTTGCAGGTGGAACAAGTTGTTACGATTTTGGTTTAGCATGGGATAACATGGTTAGAAATTGGAACATTTTAACATGGGGTTTAGCAGGCAAATGTCCGCCCCCTGCTAAATCCTTGGTTAAAATTTGGGAAGAAATTGTAGATTAGTATTATAAATAGGTAGCTAAACTTAAGTATTTCAATATAAGCTCTTTCATTGTGGTACTAAATCTTGAAACTACATGTGATGAAATTCTGGTAACACAGTGTCAAATATAAATAGTGATTTTGAAAGTTGGAATTATTAGTTTTATAATGACAATATAAATTAGTAGGTTTCGGAATAAATATTAAAAATTCGAATTATTATTGTAATGCGTGTTTGCAGTTGCCCTCATGAAAGCCTCAGCAGCCAAATTCCTTAGCGTTTCAATTGAGTGCTGTCCGGTATGATTTACCATCCATCCTGAAAAATCCATCATCATCCTGTAGCAGCAAATGCGGATGATCATACTGCTGTAATTGACCAAAGTCCAGGACTAGTACTTGGTCGCAGTCGATAATACTGTCAAGCAATGGTGATTATTGTACAATCCCCAAAATTTTTTCGTATGGTTTTCTGAATAAGCTGGTCCGTTATGGGGTCCGCATTTACAGTGGCTTCATCCATTATTAAAATCTTGTTTTCCCTCAGGATCTTGCGCTGTCCCAGTGAGAGGAAGCTGGTGCCTCTATCGGCAATTTTGAAGTCCAATGTGGGCACACAGCTTTTCAGCTCAACCTCTTCAATAACCTTCCACATGTGATGGTCCATCAAATTGTCCAAAAGGGTCCAGGTTGTAGCGGATGGTACCTGAAAAGAGCATGGGATCCTGCGGACTTATTGAAATATTTTTGCGGAGATCATGCATTCCAATCTTGTTTACCGCCACGTTATCAATGAAAATCCGCCCCTCTGTCTCTGTCATTCTAAACACAGCTGCAATAATGAGAGTCTTTCCGGCCCCCGTCCTCCCCACAATCCCAATCTTCTCTGAAGGTCTGACCTTGAAGCTGAGACCCCTTAGGACTCGCTTTCCCTCAAGATAGGACAGACTGACGTTTCTGAACTCTACGTGCCCCATGGCGGGCCAATCCTTTGAGGGCTTGTTCTCTGGCTTAGAGTTTAGGTCAGCTTCTGGTGATAATTTCGAGTACTCCAGTGCTCTTTCCACCGAGGTCATATCATTCTCGGTTTCTGCAGACTGACGCATCCCATGCTGAAAATTGCCCATCAGCGAAGAAATAGCTAGTCCCCCGTGTCCTCCGCTAACCGCTTCAAGAGATAATGAAATTATTTAAGTTAGCTTTCATTTTATTAATTTAGATTTATCGAAAATTTGAGATACAAAGTAAAGTTACTTACACCTAGTAATAAGAAGGAAACTGATTCCACCAACGCAAGAAATGTGTCCGATATCAACTCAAGCCATATCCCAAATCCACGGTTTGCCGCAAGAAATAAAAACCATGACGACGAATGGATATCCTTCAATAAAATAGAATACAATAATAACTAAATCAGTTGGAGCGACATTACTTATAAACCATTGTTCCTTTTATTGTAGTATATTGATAATGAAAAGTTTATAAATGTTATAAAGTATGCTATCACTTTGTGCGTCTCAGTGTCAATTGTTTACAATTATCTCTTATGTTATTAGTACCACTGGAGTGGTAACAAAGGGTGCATAATAAAAACCATGAAGTGCAAAATTCACTTTGTTGATGCATGAACAAAAATAAAGTTTGCAACAATTTACTTACGCGTTGACATTAGTATGTTTAGCAATGAATTTTCCTGACACGCATGGTACACGTGTATTTTGATTACTTGTGGTAATCAGTAATTTTTTCGTAAATGTTTTTTCGTAAATGTTTTCTTAAATGTATAACCAATAATTTATTGATTGCTCTTTAGGTAAGATTACCAGTTTCCGTAATTTATATAATTTATGTATTGTCTGCTAATTGTAATTGCATTTTTAATATATGTACAAAACCTAAAATAACAATAATTTTTATATAGCCACCTGACGAAGCCATATGCGAAACGCGTTGTGGTAATAAAGAGTCTGAAAAGCAGTTAAACGTTGTTCTACATCTTGTAGTTTCTTTATTGACCAGTCTCTGGACACCAACGTTTAAGTATCTTCTGATCCTTCTTTTCATTCTCAAGATTATGTCAAAGCTTTCACTGACACGACGACGAGTAATTACAATCAACAAAAATAACGACAGTGGAACATCAGCTCGAACTACGGAAATGACCGAAAAAACAATACCCGAAATGGAAATTGGCTCAGACGATGAGTATGACCAACAAGCAAGTGGCAGCAAACGAAAATCTGACCTTGTTACAGATGACCATTTACAGGATGGTAAAAGACAGAAAGATGACTATTCGACAGCACTTCAACTCCAAATCCAACAACTGGACCCTGAAGAGGGACTCACGATCCACTCTTTGCTGAAAGACATTCATAAAGATCCGATAGTAAAAGAATATGTTGACCTACTTCTCAAGACCAAATTTATGCCTGTCTCTCCATCGGATGCTGATATTGACCTATTGCCTTCAAAGGAGCCTTCAAAGAAAATTCCTGCGAAAAGTTCAGCCAAAATTATGCATTTAATGCTCACCTATTTCCACTGCAGGTACTTTTATAAAAATATAGGAAATGCAACAGCACACAAAAAATCAGTTATCAGTGTACAGGCAAAGATTTATATCCCCAACTATAAAGATATGCCATCAGCTTTACTGGGTAAAATGACAGAAGCAAAAAAGTGCTTATCAACTCATTTACAAGGTGCAGCATTTGAAGGTTCAGAGTTTATGTGTGAACTGTTAAAATTACGTGTGGCGGCAGAGATCTTAAACTGTTTAATAGATCATCCGGGTAATGATGAGGACCATACTGCTGAAATCCAAACCCACTTCAACATTTTCTTTCTAAAAGGAAAAATGGAATTCATTAAAAATTACCCAACGAAAGAAATTAATTGGGAAGAATATGAGGACAAGACAAAACACATTGAACCAACTTGGAGGAAGCAAAAGCTACCAATACCGGAAACCAAGAGTTTTTACGCCAAGGAAATTGAGAGCAGAATACTCAACAATTGTGAATCTTTTAGTTCAACTGAAACAAAAACTGAATACGACAATTTTCTGGAAACAGGAGACAAATATATTGATTCCATCAAGAAAAAATTTAATCGCTCTGCACAAAATGGCCATCAAGGACATCAAAAACAACACAATTTTGTTCCCCGTTTTAATCAGTTTGGGAATAGTAACTTTACACCAGCTCAACAGTGGAATGTGCCTTTCTATACGTTCAACAGCAACAATAAAGGACAACATTTTTCATCAAATTCGTCCATTCACCGCCCGTTTAGACCACCATTTCGTAATCAAGGAAAGCCCCAACGGAAAAACAACAATCAAGCCAACCATAACAAATTTAGCCAGAAACAATCTTATCAACAACGAAGGACAAATTTTAATCAGCCAATAACATCTTCTCAACTAGCGGATCCGAAAAATTTAGCAATATCAACGTCGTCATCTTCATCATCATTCCCGTCCTCGTCACCAGCTCAACATACTTCAACGTCCAAAGCCAATCAACCACATAAATCAAATATTCCACCAAAACAGAAATTAAATTCCATTGTTAATAATCTGGATTGACATCCTTCAACTGGTAATCCTGTCAAAAGACAGAGACGTTTTCATAATATCTCAAAAATATTTGAAATACCTGGTACATGCTCTAAAAAAACAAAAGCTTTTCTACATAATTTATATATGCAATGTAAGTCTTCTGACAGAATTCATAATTTGAGCTCAGTTAGTATCATTCCGGATAAGTTTAGAGCCCTACTTATGCTTGGGTTAAAATTTTGTATTGCAAAAAATCCTAATGTTAAAATACTAAAACAATGCATAAAAGAAGCCGTTAGAAAGATTTCCTGGAGAATGTATTTTTTGGAAAACCCCAGTACATCCAATAAGTCATCTTTTTTAATAGATTGTGAAAAAGATTTTAAAAAATTGACAAATAAGAAGGGAAAAGAATGTTGTATTTCTGATAATCTCTTTAACTTGAAAAACTTATATAACAACTGTGTTTCATATTGCAAAAAATTCTCATCTAAAGATAGCAAGATTTTTGAGGAATTAATTTCACAATTTAAATTATTCTGTAGAATAAATAATATCATGCTTATTGAAGCGGATAAGAATGCTGGTGTGTGCATTGTAAATATTTCAGATTATAATAATGAAGCCTTACGACAACTAAATGATTTGAGTACATATCACCCATCCACACAAACAGCGCTTGACCTTGATATGATAAAGTTTAGAGATAAATTGAATTGTTTAAATAAAAAATTGCCTGAATCTTATAACATGAGATCGCTATCATTAGACATTAACAATCCTGCAAAGTTTTATATTTTACCAAAAGTGCATAAGGAATTTCATACTTTCCCAAAGGGAAGACCAATCTCAAGTACATTCAAAAAAACAATAAATATGCATCTAGATTGTTGGACCTTGCTTTAAAACCGTGTATGTTTGAAATCGAAGACCTTCTAATTGACACGCAACATTTCTTATTGTTAGTACAATCAGTTAAACTAATTCCGAATCGTCAATACTATCTTATAACGGTAGATATTGAAGCATTGTATCCCAGTTTAGCTATTTCCGATTGTAAACACCATTGTGCGGAATCATATTTACGAAACAAACAAGTAAATCCAGAGTTGAATTTGGATAAACAACAAATAATGGATTTATTAAGTTTGAGCTTAGATTATAGCTATGTAATATTTGATAGACAGATCTATTTCCAATACAAAGGCATTGAAATGGGCAACGCGGCGTCGGTAGCAATAGCCAATATAACAGTTTACCACGAACTAAAAAATATTTTTAAGGATAAAAAGGAATTAACATTTTATAAGAGGTTTCTCGATGATATTTTCATAATACTAGATACGACTGATATTATTGACGTAAACCAATGGTTAAAAGAAATATTGAAACATAAGTATTTAAGATTCACATTCGAGTCAAGTAGCACAAGCGTTAACTTTCTAGATGTGACAGTCAAACTTGACTCAAAAAATGTTATTTCTACTGAAATATATACAAAGCCAATGTCCAAACATGTATATCTTCATGCAAATTCAGACCATCCTATACACCTAAAAAATTCTCTATTTTACTCACAAGGTTTACGCGTTATTCGGTTGTGTAGTAATTTTAACACACGCATACAAAGTCTACTTGAGTTATACAAAAAATTTCTGTCTCGTGGATATAAAAACACGATTTTATACAATACGTTCTTAAACTTGACGCTTAAAAACCGTTTTGAAGTGCTGAAACCACGAAAATCTTTACTAATCACATACCTTCGTTGTCATAACAATGACATATTGTATAAATACGGCATCAATAACAACTCTGTAGCCAATTTACCTATAAGTCAAAACAAAATGTATGTAGTCTTCCCGTTCTACAAATGTGTTTACTCATATCAAGAAAAGCTCAAAAGTTTTATTCTCTCTAATCTAGCTGAAAATTGTATCCCTCCATATACATCGTATTTACATGACTTGTCTATCAACGTTGTTTTCTCAAGGACAAAAAATCTTAAAGAAATGATATGTAAGTAGTCCAAAAGTGATAATGGTATGCTTCATTCTCCAGTAAAACAGAATACATTATTATAGCAATACAAAAGTTTCAGTCTCCTTTATACAAGAAAATGGTCTATCGGTTCATGTATTACTAATTATTACTATTCATTTCTCTGAAGTTGTTTCATTGAGAACGCTTGGCAAAGCAAAATGTGCCAAAGAACATACATCCATAATATTATATTTTGAAGGATGTTTTTTCGTAAATGTTTTTTCGTAAATGTTTTCTTAAATGTATAACCAATAATTTATTGATTGCTCTTTAGGTAAGATTACCAGTTTCCGTAATTTATATAATTTATGTATTGTCTGCTAATTGTAATTGCATTTTTAATATATGTACAAAACCTAAAATAACAATAATTTTTATATAGCCACCTGACGAAGCCATATGCGAAACGCGTTGTGGTAATAAAGAGTCTGAAAAGCAGTTAAACGTTGTTCTACATCTTGTAGTTTCTTTATTAAAATCTTGTGAACGACTTGCCCTATCATTTGGTCTCTGCTAAAATTCTTGCAGAGTCCACAGAGAAAACATGATACTTTGAATCTTTAAGCTAACCTGGAGTTTTTCAAATTTCTTAATTAGCATGTTCTCAGACTGACATGCCCGTATAGTAGTTAATCCTTCCATGGTCGCTGCAACATGCGTGTACAGTGGGCTTCTAGCTAAAAATATAAAAATAAAAGCTAATTGATTTCGTTATCTCACCTTCTAAGAGTGTTATTTTCCGCCAGTTTAAACATAGGCATTCTAGTACAATCAATATATTTGTTTTGCGTGCATCAAATTTTTGGTATGGGGATTGAAAATGAAATATTGAAGAGTGGATATAAAATCGTTTTAAGCAAGAAAAAGAAATTGCATTAAAAGGAATAAAGCTTATCTATACTTTCTCTTCGCTTGACATCTCTGGCGGTCTTAATAAAAACGACCCTTAAGTAATACAGCGCTACGAACAAGAACACCGCCGGCGCACTCATAAAGTAATTACTAATGATAACCACAGTGATAACCCCAATGACCTGCAAAAACGTGGCAGTGGCTTCTATAAATGCTGCCGGTAGCAACTCATCCATTGTTCCCACGTCCCTCGTGAAACCGTTCATAATACGCCCGCTGGGGTTGTCATCCAAAAATTAAATGGGTGCCCTTAAAATGCTCTGTAGCATCATATTGTGAATATTCTCGCTTATCTTGGCGCAGTATGAGTAGAACCAAGTGCCCCGCAGGAAAATTGACCAAGATAACCACAACAGGCAAGCTACTGTATACATAAAGATATGTGTTATCTCCCAAATATGTGCCTTTACAAGCTTCTGCATCCGGACTGGAACATATTGTGCCATTCGAATCCATTTCCAACCGCTCCTGCTCCGCGTTAGTCCAGTAGAAAAGCCAATAGTCGTTGGTGCTGGCGGCCAGATGGCACAAAATAAAGAGCGATATGAGACTCACGAACCCAAAAATTGAATGACCGGCCATGAAATATTCTCGATAAGTCTTTCCGGTGACAGAGCCAGCAAGTTGTTTCTACTGTCTTGTTCGGCTGCCGAACATCCGAAGACGTAGGGCGTTTGTCACTGGAGTTCTGGTATATGATGCCTCCTCTTCTGTCGGCGTCAAGCGTGCTTTCATTGTATGCCGTCATCCCTGCAAAATGAATCCCCGAGCTGACCATCATATCATATGTTCCTTTAGCCAGTACCTTACCCTGATTCAACACCAGAATATAGTCAGCCTGTGGCAAATAATTTAGTTGATGAGTCACGAGGATCCTCATTGATCCGCCAAGATATTCTTTCCCACATTTTTTAAGAGAAATCGGGTGACACGGGTGTCCACTGCTGACAATGGATCATCTAGCAGGTAGCTATCCGATTTCCCGTAAATCGCCCGAGCGAGATTTATTCTCGCTTTCTGTCCGCGACTATGGTAACAAAAGCATTAAAATTATACTAAATTAATTCAAGATAATAGATATATGATAATAGATACATCAAGCAATAATAGATATGTGATTTTTTAAAGTTCGCAATTGAATTCATCTTAACCTTAATGCAACGCCCTGTGATTGAGCGTCTCGGCGCAGTTTATCTGAACCGGCTAATAAATTACTACTACTACTTACTACTACTACTAATGCAACGCCCCTCTCTCCTACTAGCGTCATATCGCCATAAGGTAACTTCTTCAGGTCCGCGTCAACGATGCGCACTGTTAACGTTTGCTTGTATCGATATTCATCGTATGGTAGCCCAAAGAGTATATTCTGTCTCAGATTGCCCGCAAATATCAATGGCTCCTGACTGGCGTAGGAAATAGTTTCCTTTACATCCGTTGTTCCAAAAGTTATAGGTAATTCCACTAAAATGGCATGTAATAGGCAGCTCTTGGAACTTCCGACAGGCCCAATTACCATTACCAACATGTCTCCTTCCACGGAAAATGAGATGGTTTTCAGAGTTTGTGAGTCGTCCGTCCAACTCGCGCAAACGTTTTCCATGAATAGTGTCTTTGGTTGGTTGTGTCGTGCCGTATTGCTTATGAGTAATGCATCGTCGCCCAACTTATCCTCGGTTGCCATGAATGACGCTATGTCAATGCAGCACTGCTGTTCTTCAAGCATCATAAAGTCCTGGAATATGAATATTTAATAATTCTCTGATCCCAACATACATATAATGAAATAATGCCGCAAAAACAAATAACGTTAACTCAGATGCGGAACCAATAATTAAAAAGTTGTTCACATACACATATAGCTCACGTCCAACCATTAACTCATCCTGATCTATTCCTACTATGAATTATTTTTTAACTGCTTCTACATTTCTAGAATAAGATTCTTGCACAAGACCTCCGCTGTGCTGTGCTTGTAATTTTGTAGGATTATATAAAATCCGGCCGATAATGGTATATCATCATATACATATGAACGAATATATGTGCACATAGGTACACAAGTTTAATGATATCAAGTGTGTATCACACGACAATTTAATTACTGACAGAAATATGATAAAAAATGAAAGCTAAAAGTGCGAATGGAATTCATAAGCTGAATTTAAAATACATGGATTTCGAATGGTGTTCAGTGTTCTAATTGCCGACCTTGTTCATAAATTAGTGTAATCGGTACTCACATTCATGTATTTATTTACAATATCATTTTTTGTTTGTGCAACGGTCACAAACATTTGAATGTTTTTTAAACTTTAATTCATCTGATTTCGGTACACTTAAACACATTTATCTTTCCTGACCAAGAATGTTATTATATAAGACGATAACCTTGCTAGAAAATAGAATTGCTTGCTAAGATTGGGTAACAATTTTTATGGAAATAATTGATCAAATCAATAGCGTGAGTGCTCCCAGTGTCACAGTGCCCCCGAAATCTTGTTCCGCAGTTTCTTAACTGGAATGTGGAAAATGGTTCCTGTTCAAAAGTCGTATGGTTTCTTGAAGTGACGAAAAGAGTTGGCTCTTATTATGTTATCGCCGAAAGCATATATCACCTCCTCTATGTTGTTTGCAAACACCAATTGTTGTCGTCTAAATGCTATTAGTAGTTCTTTTATTTCGTTTTAGATTGTATAGGAACCCCATTTACTATGAGTACCTCAATTATATGAGTGGAACGATCTACATACGCCAAACCGTTCTATCTCTTTGTGCCTAAGACCATGTTGGTCTGTTCTGTGATGGCTATGAGCTAAATGGGAAATTTGCGCCGTCACTAAAACATTTAACTTGGATTTGGGACACTATGTCCTGAACGCAGAACAATATACCATAGAGGAGCTGAAATTATATTTCTTGGTCTAATGTTTCCTGCATTTTTTATATTCACCAGACAAATATCATTCTCATATATACCGCTGATTTTATTTATTATATTTTTGTGGAAGACATTTTCTGAGCAAATTCCATAATTTTTTTCCTGAATATTCAGTCGTTTGAGTTTCCGAGCAAATCAAATGTATTTACGAGCAACCTATTTTTTCTACGACGTTCAATAAATACTTGCCAAATTTTAATATTTTTTATATGTGTAAAGGAACGCATAAACGCCCCTAGTGAGATAAAGCTTGTTTTTTTATAAGGGAGTTCAAGCACATTAAGCGTTAGTTTGGGCCAAAGTCAGTTTTCACTGGTAAATGAATTTAGCATCATCGAAACATTGTATAAGTACGATTGACCCATGGCACTGTTGTAATAGGTCACGGGGTCATTTGAGAACGTTTGTTGAATTCAGATGTTTCGATAATGCTAAATTCATTTACCAGCGGAAAACTGACTTTGGCCCAAACTAACGCTCAATGTGCTTGAACTCCTTTATAAAAAAAGAAGCTTTATCTCACTAGGGGCGTTTATGCGTTCCTTTACATATATAAAAGATTTTCGTAAGTGGAACGTTGGTAAACATTGGAATACATAAATTAATATTCGAAGCTTACGTATTGTCGGTTGTGGTATTTCCGCTGCGGCAAATATTATTTATTATTTCTCAGTATCAGCGACAATTATGTCTTAGTAAATTAATCATATCTATATATTGCCGAGGAAATGATTTGTCTTTACAATCCAATTTATTGATTAAGATGAAATATAAATAATATAAATGCCAATCTAATCAGTGCAAGTTTCACAATGTTTTCAATACATGCCAATTTTTTCTTTTTAATTTGCCACATTCCCATGATCACACGACATCCCAACTATCACCAGGAAGAAGATAGCAATTTTAAAACTTTCGTCATACTGTGAATGGATTCCAATAATACCTACATATTATTAATCAATTTTCATCATTAAAATAATTCTTAATATAATTTGTTAAACACGCGGATACATACATACATTTTTGCCACGCAATCGGAGTATCAATTTAATTTGTTAAAGAATCGTAATTTCTTTCTAGTTTCATTACGACAATGAGTTGGATGAAATAAGTCTTGCGTTGGTGACATTGTTAATACCTGCAACAGCCTTTAGCTTAACAACTAATCACAGACTAAACTTAATTGAACGAGATATTATGATAGTTTATGGATACTACGTTGAAGGTACAAGGCGGCATGAATTACTCTTCGTCGTAGCACAGAAAAATGTAAAAGGCTGTGCATTGTGTGCGTAACATTTCTTTCAGTCCGGCTCTGCCCTATAAAATCCAAATTACAAATCTACTCTGTAACTGCAATTTGGAGCACGTGAAAACATATAAATCTCAATAGCAATCAAGTGATTTTTGCGGCATATTGAGATTCCTGTTGTATTTGATACAGCATAAAATTCTCTTCAAAATGATACCGAATACACCCTATTAGAAACTCGTATAACCGCAAGGAGGGTATTTTCATAGACAAGTATTTATTGTGCATCGTAGAAAAAGTAATATGCTCGTAAATTCAATTAATTTGCTCGGAAATCTGATTTTTTCCGAGGAAATTCGAACGCCTGAATTTGCTCGGAAAATTATGGAAAATTCACGGAATTTGGACTTAGAATTTTTTTACGCGTGACATTACCTGTTCTAATAGAATTTTGATAATTAAATTGCTATCAGTTAAGTAGAACCCAAATGTTATTTCAACTTATTGTCATGCGTCTTACACAAACAACATACAAATATGAATTTTGTAAATTCCGGGAAAGTATGTATACGGTTATTCATGTCGAATCGGAGATGTTAGACAAAAAGTGACTATACTACATAGACAGTCGTGTTTACCCTTGATAATATTTGTCACGTAGGACTTATCCTTGGTATGATGTTCCTATTCTTAGGCTAGCTGTCAGACATTATTAGTGTAGGTCCGACAATATATGGCAAGCATTTAACTTAAATTGTGTTATTTGATAGGTTTTGGCGAATATTTTTACGTGATATCATCCATTATAATAATACAATTCAAGTAAATGCAACCGAAAGCAATACTCTCTGTCATACGTCTGACTCAAATACATTCGAATGTGGCTTTTTATATCAGGAAAAATGTTAATGCATTATGTAGATTCCGAACAGAGGCTTAAAGACGTGAGTTTAGAACAAAATTCCTTTAAACACTTTAAAAAGGCAAATGCATGTCTCATTGTAGTTTTTTAAAAATAGACGTTGTATCAGAAAACTCTTGATTGCTATCTGATCTTTCGTAGATGCGATTCAACTTAAATTGATTTAGAGACTAGAAGGAAATGTCAAAGACTTCCAGAGATATGTTGATTGTAGTCTGTTCAGGAAAATTGCGGCAATATGCTTGGTAAGCTAATATTCAACTTATATTTTAACGGTCAATTACATGACCTAGGATTGCCTACAAGAAAATAGCCAATATGTCAATAAATATATGGTAGCCAATATGTGACCACCAAATTATCAATAATTATACATACATACCATACATATTTGTATGTTGTTTGTGTAAGACGCATGACAATAAGTTGAAATAAAATTTGGGTTCTACTTAACTGATAGCAATTTAATTATCAAAATTCTATTAGAACGGGTAATGTCACGCGTAAAAAAATTCTAAGTCCAAATTCCGTGAATTTTCCATAATTTTCCGAGCAAATTTAGGCGTTTGAATTTCCTCGGAAAAAATCAGATTTCCGAGCAAATTAATTGAATTTACGAGCATATTACTTTTTCTACGATGCACAATAAAATATTTCCATTTTCATATCATTATGACGTCATGTAAATTAATTAAATTTTTCAAATAAATATATATACACTAATGGTTGAACATTATAGTTGACAATGATACTTAGGTTATCAAATGCGCAATTAATTTTGGTATTGCTTGAGCAAAAGTATTTGGAAAATGGCTCTATAATCTATTGTTTTGAATGTTATGACCAAAACACACATTATCGCTTCGACATCACCTATTTATCTTTTCTTTATTCAGATCACCCAGGCCAGTCCGCTTTGCCATATTACGTCAGGGCCACATGTATTACATAGTAAGCATTCGATTTTTATTCACATTCATCTTAATAAACTTTACTACGAAGTTAAGTTACAATTTATACTTTTCAGAAAAAAAATTCACTAACACGTTTCCAAATCACGACACACTTCTGTGGTTTATGAATCGGAACATGTTGGCAGGGAGGAAATATTTAGTGTCCGAATATCTGTAAAATAAATACGATGCTATTTAAACGTGGCAAACATTGGCTTTTGTTGATTATTTAGCGTCATATACTTTGCTTGTAAGTTTTGAGGTCTAGCCACTCCGGATAATTGTTGTCAGCAAGCAATAATGGAATAATGTATAACATTGACGCGTAGTCTTCTAAACACCACAGTACGATTCCCGAGGAGGTTGGGAAAAAGTAATTGAATTCAAATTGTCAAGTGCATTTTGAATACCGAGAGGCAAAGTAACAGGATTGCAACTAAAGCCAAAAGTATGAAACAAGCTGGTATACACTCGAGTAATGAAATCTCTTCGGTAGTGAGGGGATACACAACACTGTTTGGTACTTATATTGGGAGAATAAGTTTATATGAATTAGCACAGAAGTAAAATGAAAATATGAGACACTAGTGTTGACGGCTTAAACCGTGACCTCTGTTTTTGACCTAGAAAATCGCATATACGCATGTGATAACGTCGACATTTTATTTGCAACTTCATGTGTTAATCATTCCATGATATGGTTACCAGAAGCAGTGCATTGTGCTTGTATACATTCTTATCTTCACTATAGTAGTGATGCGTTTCGTTGAGGACGAATAAATATAACCTTTGTGTTAAAGATTTATCTTATCGGTTAGATTGATGTAATTCATTGATATGTGTAATGCAATTTTTTTGCAACGGGTTAGCCTTTGATGCAACGGCAGTTAAATTCGGTAAACTGCGGGTCCAATAAAAACCGGTAAAGGCAGAAATGCTACCCTTACGGAATTGTTTCGTTTGTGTATTGAATTTAAGATTTATGAATGTCGTCTAACGATAAACGTTTCAAAATTATGGTACTCATCTAATCGTGGACTCAAATTTATCATAGCATATTTTTAGAATGATACTATTTACAAGAAAAGTGCCGTTCTCTCTCTACACCTCCAAATAGAAAAGAGCTTATTAAAAGGTATAAGCAAGGTGCGACTGGACGATTGGTCCTTCTACAAGAATGTTTAGTTATCACCAGTGTTTACAATAACAAATGTGGGCGTAGTTCTTCGAATAGATAAGCATCCCGTTCGATTTTTTAATTCTATAAATATGTAGAAAAAGCTGTAAAGTTGTTCTTTACATCACAGAAATCAATATGGATGTTATTTTGAAACTTATACGTCAAAGGTCATTGTATTTATCGAAACGTTGCCATGTTTGTTTAAGGTGAAATTTCTAAAAACAAAGTTGCCATAAAATGTCTTTGACTGCACACAGCATTTATTCCATTTGTTTCACCTCATACGCATACCGGGATTTTTTGGTAACATATGAATGTATTAAATAGAAACTAATGTAGTAACGGATCATGGGAACGGTGTTGTGGGACACCGGGCATGGTGGGGTGCTATTTTTGTAAGGGTTAATGACGTGTATTCCGCAGGAGCAGCGATGTAAATTGATGCAAAACAGGCAGCACTGACACACATGTTTTGATCCCCTTGGAATTTTGCAGAATGTCAATACAGCATCAGAGCTAGTGTCGTCACCGTTATCGATGTAAAATGGAGACACAAAATGACACGAATTTAGCCCCAGATCAAGCAGAAACCGTGTCATGTAACCATAGCAGAATTTAGGATGTGTGTGGAAAAACCTGTTTCAAATGCAAGAGGCCATATCAACATTTTTAACAAGCAATAAATATTTTAAAAAAATTCTATTTCATTTATGGTAACACGTATCTGTGGAATGGTAGTTATTGGCTTTAATGAGGTATACTGTAATACTGTTATCAAGGTTGAAAATTTTCCCATTCCTCGATTCTTTATCTACACTTACTTTTATTGTTGAAGCAATTAATCGCTTTTTTAATTTATGTTAATTATTTCAAGGTAAGTTTTCCAGTCTTAATGGGAGAAGTGATACTCTATTGGAAATGTGCTCAAAATTAATTAAATGGTTGAAATATGTGGCTATTCGTAAAATAGTAAATCAATTGTACCGGGATATTTAAATAGTTCATATTGATAACCTACCAAAATTGATGATGTGTGTAAACCGACTTATTTGTTAACACGTAACTCATTCACGGTAAATTTTGTTCTAGATTTTATTCATATAATTATGGCAATACAAAACTATTCTTAATAGTATTGCTGAGCTAAGAAATTATGTTTTGAAGGTTGTGCTTAATGTGCATACTCGATGCCATTTTTCATGATATACTTCAATCAACAGACAAAGTAAAAAAAATCATTCCACGTAGCACCTGAAATAAAATTTAAAATGTTTGGGCAGATCTACTGCTACATCAAATCGAAGAAATATACTAATGTGCTCACATCCTGAAGTGAGGTATCGCATATTATGTTCCCTGTCTGTCCCATGTCCTGCTGTTGACGGTTCTAATTATCACAAGCATCATTTCGGTCAACAACCGCAACTCACATCTAATAGTGTTGGAACTCAGCCTTAACTTAACAAGAATTAAAGTTATCCATTGGTAACATTCTCATAATTATGACATTTAGCAAAGTATATTAAAAGCATTGTCCAAAAGATACACAACGTACAAGAAAAGTTATATGGTCCCTTCGTACCTCCATATTGAGAAGAATGGAGAAGAGTTACACGAATGTTAATAATGAGAGGAGAATGTAATTAATAAGAGGTTACAATAACAAGCATAGTGTAATTCTTCGAAAACACAAGCAGCCTATCCGATTTTTAAAATAATGTCTGAAATAAAGTGGAAAGCGTTGCGTATGGAAGCCATCACGAAAATCTCTATGTATGCCTTGTTCGACCTTGTACGCCATGTGACGGCACATTTGTGACAGACTTACCGTATTTGTTACAGATTTTATTTACAAAAATTCGTTCAGAAAATTTCTTTTCTGCGCACAACTTTTATTCCCGTTGCTCCACCTCATACACACAATTGGAGAATCTTGGATTATATGTATGTGTTCGAAAATATTGTAACATATTGCTTGTCTACAAAAATGTTGACGTGATTGTTGATACTATACAATGTCAGAAATTTAATTACAATACTAAACCAACAATGCTGTTGTGCAATCAGTAAAAGTTTAGCACTACTGGAACACACCTTGCAATATGCGCCTGGCAGGACGTTGTCTTGTGGTACACACCCGCATTATATGTTGGCTCATGTCAGAATGTACGTAGGGTTTCCCAGAAGTAACTGATCACTTTTCTGATAGCCATATCTCCTTGGTATGTAGATTTGTGAAAATCAAGTGAATATCGTTAGATAACCCTGTCCATAATCTTTGACTGCGCAACATTTCAAGGAACTGACTGTATGTATAACATTGCAGTGAGCAAAAGAATAGGACGATTGACTTCTGCGTTTTTAACTGAATTTTGAATGATCATTTTTACGACCAGGTCTTAAAAATTATGTAGTCCTATACTGCGGATTGTTTATGTGGTGCATATGCTTCATCCACAGTAACAACTTTTAGTAACAAGTTATTTGGAAAAATTGTACCAAGAATCGGAATTTGGTCAAAATGGCTTTTTCTAATCGCCATTCTCGATTCCATATGATCGTAGAAAACTACATCCTGCACCTAAAGAATGTCGGAATATATTAATTCGTTTCCACCTGTTCAATCGCTTGATAGTTAGTTATATTTTAGCCATTTGTTGGCTTGGCAGAATTATTTTACAGCACAGTACAGGCTTCACTGAAATGGAAATCGGATCAATTTTTGATGATGCTTCGTTCATATTTGCGACATTGTAATTCAGACTAGGTTTAGTGAACGGGTACAGTGAATACCATTTCTGAATTGTCGTATCCAGGGCTGCATGCTAACTGAATGCATACTTTGGTACAACCTGACTATTGGCCATAGAAATGAATAATAGAAAAATACAGTATAAAAACGATCATTTTACCGAACGTCCAAAACACAAATTAAATTCGTATCGCCCGATACAGATAATGTAAATAATATAGAGCAATGAAAGTCTGCATTATGATAACGCAAAGTGTGGGCTTTCAGATGATGGGTAAATCGGGCATGTGCACTGACGTCTCGCAGAGGTATCTTGTTGCAAAAATGATCAGTTTCTTCTGGGAAACCCTACGTAACACGTGCTTGATTGACGCTAAAAAAAATTAATGTTTATTAAATGCACAAACACACATATTACCTGGCAGGTTCTGACGTATTTGAATTTTAGGTGAGTTTGGAGATTACATAAAATGTCCACTTGAAATTAATGGTATCGAAATAAATATTACCTTTACCGAGTAACCTATTTTTCATTCAGAAAAGAATATATTTTCAGACGATTCAAATGTCACGGGAGAGGCTTAGTGTAAAATTCTGCTTTACAAATATAATGCAAACACTTCAAATGAAGCCAAGAATGTCATTGCCGCATAACTTTTGATATTTCGCAATTTATTAAGCTTAGTGGGTAATGCAAAATGTATTATTAGTGTTGACTACATATTGAGGTTGTACATAGTTTCATGATGCCGTGTTGAATCGTTGCAAGTATTCAACCATTTGTATAGATGTGATAATAATAAATAATGCGATACGAAGCATTTATGTGATGCAATCGCTATGTGTCAATCGATTTAAGTGCTTACTTGCGTCAAATGTCACCAAAACAAAGATCACCTTTACTAAGTAACCTACTTTTCAAGTAGTTAAGCATGTTTATTAATAATCATTGTTATTGTATATATTATACAAACATACCGAGTTTATTTTCACTAACGACTTGGATACTTCACATTGTAGATATTCAGTATGTATGCAAAAGTACAATTCTGGCTACAAACACCATATAGCGGTAGCTCCCGGCTTGGAGTGAGACATTGCAGTATAAATTGGCGAATTAGTCGGTCCATGCCAGCAGACCAGAAAACTTGTAATCTTTCCAAGTGCAGTTTAAACTTGTGCTTCATATCGTAGGTGATAATTTACCATAAGTAGTTGTACATTTCTAGCTTGTCCAAAATGTATCCGAGAAGAAACTTGTGGTTCCTGTCCGCAGTGCCTTTGCTATTGGCGTCAGTTTGTGGTAGTAGTGATATAATAGCGGTAAGCATTTGCAATTCGAAAATTGTTGTTTAAAGCTAGCAATCAGTACCTTTGTATAATTTACAATAGATGTTCATATCTAAAAGAATTTTCGATTCTATTTGCAGATTGGCAGGCCGGAAACGTCGCATACGGTAGCTAAGGCCGATGCAAGCAACAAATATATGGGTGAGTTGTACCCAATTATTTTTATTTTCTATTCTCCATATGTAAAAATAAACATTTCTGCTGGCATTTTCGGCAACGGTGCATGTGATCATGTGAATATTGAATATGCTAGCATTGTTGTGGAGTTAGTTTCACACTTCATTTATATGTGATATACGTGTTAGTTTTAAGTATGAGTTAATTGCATTTTCCAAATTAAATTGCAAAATTCATGCATATATCCCGTGTTCTCCAAGCGATGGTTTTGGAAGTTGTCATAGATTAAAAAATATAGGGTGCAAACGAAGTTATATTTATCTTACAAATTTCTGTCAGTACTTTGGTTTCATCGCATTGCTCATCTAACACATATAAGCAGCAACACGTTCTGAACAAATATAATTAAACTAATTTCTAGTGTGCTAAAGGTTGGTCGCGGCGTGAAAATGAGTTTCTTTCCGTACAGTATAGAAGTTAAAATTTGTGGGACCGCTTCCATTAGGTGGATTTTTTTTTCCAAACTCCAATAATGATTGAACCTGATAGTCATACATGCAGTATCAGTGAAAACAGTTTCTCTTTTTTGTTTGATGATATCAAGATCTCAATGAAACATATGCTTGCACTGCCTCCCTTCAAATATTTTAAGATTTTTTCCGAGACCGTTTGAAGAAAAATGGTGCCATGTAGTTCCAATGGACAATACGAAATATTATGTTCGCCAAATTGCGATATTATTAGTACTTTTCACATATACATTAGCTGCTTTAGTAACCAAATGACAGTTACCAAAGAATTGATCAATCAATGCCATGTGCACACTTTACACAATCATACTGCAATTTCATGGGAGATGCAGGTAGGAAACTTTTGTAAACATTTCGTTTCTCACATTAACAAAAGTGGTCCAACATTTACGTTTCCAACGTCACTAAAACATAACAAGAGGAAGCTCCTCATAATTCACAAACTCTTCCGCGTTATAGTTTTAGTGCGTGCCAAATATGACAAAAGAGCCACTATCTACACCATTGCACATTGGGTTTGTACGTGCCTTTGTAGGGACAATTGAAACACAATCAACCGTTCATATTTATTGTTAGTTGTCTTTAGTTTAGAGTTTAAACCCGAACCGATACTTAAGCTGAATTTCAGAAAGATTGTAATCATCAAGTTGGCATTTTTCAACAGTTTCCGTCTTGGTAATATTTCCAAACATTCCATACGAAAAAGGATCAAGACTCTCATAATTCAGCATGTTTAATTAACAAACCCGTTGCAAGTTATCTCGTTTTCATTTTCCAGCCTATAAGGACGCTTTCAAGTCATTAATGGGTATTTATTAACTACCGGAAGCATGAAATGCTTGAAAGGTAATTATAGCGATTGATCTGTTTGTCTGTCTGTCTGTCCGTATCCACTCTAACTTCCGTTCACGTTGACCGATTTAGCTCAAATTTAGAACACCGAGACCTTGACCCATAAGCATCTTCCCTATTGATTTTCAGATATGTAGCTTGTCATTGACCGGAAGTAGGAGGGTCGACGTCTTTGGTGTGGTGGAGGTGACCGAGCATTGAAATTTTTTTGTTACTTAAATGGATAGAGGGGTTCAAGACGATCATTTTTTTCCAAGGTACCATGGGTCAAATCGGTCACCTGGTGTTGGGGTGGGCCAGAGAAAGTATGGGGTCCCCAGTCGTCAAAATGTTTATGCCATAAATCGATGGGGGTAACCCATTTGAGCTTCATAGACGTAGTTGAATGGTTAAATATGGATCCAAATTTGCACATATCACTCTTCTGGTAGTTATGTATTAAAGGTTACACCTTACTAATTGAATATTCTTTGAAAAATGGAAATGAAGAGGTACTTACAAATCCACCAAACGTTATCGCAGTGGTTTTTTGTCTGGTAACAATTTCCATTGTGACAAGCATATTTTTGAAAGTACCTCCTCATTTTCCTTTTTCAAAGAATATTCAATATATATCCATTGATGACCTTAAAGCGTGCTAAATGGCGGTATAATGAAAACGAATTAACTTGCAAAAGGTTTCATAATGAAACGTGATGAATTATGATCGGCTTTTTCATTTTTGATATGGGACGTTTGGAAGTATTACCTAGGTGGAAGCTGTCGTAAAATGTCAACTTTATGATTAAAACCTTGCTAAAATTGCTAGATATGTGTCAGTTAGGATGGTATTTTAAACATTTAAAATTCCTAAAATCATTCTGCTTGGTTGCGCATCCTTCCGATTCGTCTTTACTTGACATATTGAATGCACATGCCCCTCTTAAGAAACGAACGATAAAAGCTAGAGGTAATCCTTGGTTTAGTAGTGATTTAGCCGCAAAATGTAAATTGAGGAACTCCTTGAAGGAGTCTTATAACAAAACCAAAGATCCATTTCAGTTCCAGCGGTATAAAAAGCTGAAGAATGAAATTAATCGTGATGTCAATAATGCGAGAAAGTCATACTATAACAAGAAATTTGCTCAACTGAAAACTTCCTCAGATGTTTGGGAAACTATGAATAGTTTAACTAACTTTAGGTTCAAGGCTATTAGTAGTATCGCTAAATTGTTAAATGAGGATGGCACCTCTATTGAAGATGACGTTAATATATGCAAAAAATTAGCTTCTGAGTTTATTGTTAGTGGTTCGGAAAGCAACATTCGTGACTTGGATGAAGCTGTACAGCAATACTGTGATAAGTTTAAGAGTGAGAATAGTGATCACATTATGTCAGAAATTAATGAAGATGAAATACTGAGAGCAATTGTGTATGTAAATAAGAGCTGTGATGACGTAAATTCAGTTCCAAGACGAATTTACAAGCAATACTCGAGTTTGTTGGTTGGTCCAATCAAATATCTTTTTAACTCAATTGTGACGAGTGGTACTCTACCTTTGTGCTTCAAAACAGCAATTTGTACACCTTTGTACAAAGGTTGTGGTAAATATTTGGATTCATCTTCGTATAGAGGCATTTATGGATTGTCATTTTTGACCAAAGTTTTTGAAAGAATTGTGTACAATAGGCTGTTAGATATGGTGGAGCCACTTCTCACAGAGCATCAACATGGCTTTCGTGCTAAAAGGTCTTGTGAAACCGCGGTTTCGTTTTTCACACAAAATATATTTGACTTAATTGATAAGCGGAGTGGCAAAGCAATAACAATTTTTGTTGACTTTAAGAAGGCGTTCGATAGTATAGACCATAAGATTTTAATAACAAAGTGTATGAATAAATTTAATGGCAAGCTCGAGCCGTATATGATTAATCTGTTTATGGATTATTTTAGCAACAGACGATTCAAGATTAGGAATGGTGGTTATCTGAGTGACTATTTTGACATTAAATCAGGAACTCCAGCTGGCAGTGGGATTGGCCCGATAATTTTTTCATTGTTTATTAATGATATTGTAGAAGCACTGAATCTGCCATTTACCCTGTTTGCTGATGACCTTGTATTTTTTGTTGATGCAACAAACATTTCAGAAGGTTTGAAAAACATAGAGGATTGTTTTAAACGTTTGATGAAATGGTGTAATGACTGCAATTTAACGATAAATGCTTCAAAAACAAAGGCAATGCTATTTCATAAAGCAAATGATTATAGATCCAAAAATTTGTTAACAAATTCTATTTCTTTGAATGGAGTAGAAATAGAAGTTGTTCAAAGTTTTAAATATCTTGGTGTTCACATTGACTCTGTATTGTCATTTATGAATCATTTTGCCGTCGTTGAGAGGAAGCTCTCAACTGCTCTTAAAAGAATGTATAGTTTAAGACGTTGTTTTACTGCCGGTGTATTAAAAATATTTCTGGCATGTTATATAGTTAGCATTGTGGATTATTGTATAATTGTTTGAGCGGTTCAAACGTCTAATCAATTACAACAACTTCAGTCAAAAATTAATCGGTTTTTGTTAGAATTCTACTATCCAAAATTTTTTAGACAGAAAACAAGGACAAATTACAGTATTAATGATTTATTGAAGTGCTTAGGTATCTTTAAAATTGATGAAAGAAGGAATATATTTTTACTCAAATTTCTTGCTAAAGTAGAGGAAATTCCAATATGTGATAAATGGTTTTCTAGATCAGTGTTAGGAGGTGATTCAGTATTGTCAAAGTTTATAGTACCGTCAATAAATTCTGTTTGTTACAAAAAGTCTGTAGTTTGGTCGGTAATTGATGTATGGAATCACTTTTATCAAATTATTAAACCTTCTGACGTTATTGGATTTGGTGTATTTCTGGAAGACTGTAAGAATCGAATTGTTAAAGATAGAGATAAGACTAATTGTTAGCAATTTTTAAACTTAATAATTAACATGATAAATGATTTTATATTTAGTATTTAGTTGAATGTGGTGTTTGTGGGGAGTGGTTGTATGGGGTGGAGGTGTTCAGGGTTGTAAACCAAATACTGTAATAGTGTCTGATACCTTTAACACACTAATAAAGTCTTATCTATCTATCTATCTGTCTTTGACTAACATGCAAAATTGTTGTCAGTTTGTTACTCGCGATGGACAGTTAGTGGTGTGACGACTATTATACATTTTTATAGTGTCATGCAGCATTTATACATTAATTCCTATACGTTATGGTAACTCAAAGTTACCCGTATGACATAAATACATTATCGCTGTGTATCTTAGTATTACGAACTTTATTCATTGGAGCAAATTGGTACAAGTGTCCCAGTAGGGCGGCTTTTTAAATCACTACTCGCCTGGGATATGGACTCCGGTTAAGTTAAGAGTTTTTTTTTTAAATTCCTGCTCCACGTGTTTTTCGTACTCTCACAAGAAAATCCGTGCTAGACATCACTGTTGGCATGTTTTTCTGAAATCCCTGCTGGTCCAAAAAATCCCCGGTTTATGTAGGTGGTAGTTAATTGGTTTTACTAAAATTCGTACCGTCAGTAAAAAAATCTGCTGACGAAGAATAACTCAAAGGCGCTTGGATTCAAAATTTTCCGGCTCCTGTTTTCATCCCTGAAATAATTCCTGCTGAAATCAAAATTATTTTCCAAGATCACTGGTGGTAACAAATTCATTGCTAGCATCAAAACTTCCCTGCTTGGAGTTAAAATTTCGTAACGTAAGATCTTCTACCTACGATTTAATTATATACGAATCGGTGGCTACGAGCTGCTGGAGCCACATCAGCCTGACAGTGTTATCGCTACATACCAAAGATTATTTTATCTTTATATGTTTAAATTGCCACAATATTATGCGCTGTGTGTAAGCATTAAATTGGATCGGTCCACAATACATATGTACATTGTAAATAACAATGCGCACAAGGCGTCCAGTTTACATTTGTGTGGATTGTTTGTAGACTGATGGGACATTCAATGTGAAATGTCAATACTGCATTTAATTACTTTTTCAAATAGTTATACAGAATTTATTAAAATGCATAACAAATCTTCAAACAGCACTAAAGTCGTAAGTAAAGTATGATGCAGAATGATAACATAAAACATGTTTTCTTTGCACAGCCAACTGTATGGGAGATGACTTTCTCAGCTGTTACGGGAATCTTCTCGAATACGTCAGTCTTGGAGAACAAACTCTAAAACTATCGGACGAGAAAAAAGCCGTGGTTGTAGTTGGGCTACCACGCGTTGGGAAATCTACGTTCACTCAATTTGTGGCTAACGCATCAAACCCACTAATAATGTTGTGTGAGGGACTTTCATGCTACATATTTGACGATTCGGTGGAGGACGGACAGTCTGCTATTTCAAGGTCGTTTGTGCCCAAACTTGTTGAAGATGAGATTACCAACGGACTGCTCACCCCATTCTATGATATGCCTGACTTTGACGACACAAGAAATATTACATTAGAAGTCGCTAACTACCTCTTCCAGCAGAAATTGATGGAAAACATTGAAGCAATTAAAATTGTTGTTGTGACCAAGCACTCCAGCTTCAGCTTTACAGAAAACACATTTAAATACCTTATTACATTCCTCTTGAAATTCGTAAAAGATACGGCAAAATTTAAAGATTCGATCGTGCTCATCTCAAATTTTGGCGACACATATTTGGACGACCTTGCTCATTTCACGGACATCCGAAGGTATCTGGTAGCTTACAATGAGACAATGTATGGTGATGAATCCCAACATCCAGATCCCGTTGAGAGGGCAAAAGTTGAAAGTTTGATAAGTTGCTTCATGGAAGCACCTACCGAGAATGCATACGATTTGCAAAATGTCGCAGTATTTCGAACACCTATTGGCCCCAACGGATACAGTATACGGGATGATCCGATTTTCCGAAACGACTTGGCAAAAATGAAACAGCTAATATGGAATAGAACCGGGTTTACTCCTGTGTCATCCGATGAAATTGGGCTGACGTTGTCGCTAGAAGCAGAGTTATTCCTTGAGCGAGTAAACCAAGAAGTTTCTGCAACAATAGGGAAGGCGCTAAGCAGCTTTGCTAAGCGATTGGGCATATACGTACAAAATTTGGCACATAGCGTCATAATGTCTCCAGAGATGGACGATAGGGGCAAGATTATAGCACACATTGGCACCCTCCAAAGATTACGTTTTGATTATTGCAACTCTAGTGCAATATCCAACCCTGTAGCCTGCATCACCCAGCTGAAATTACAACTGGATGACCTGTCCACTGAAATGAATGATTCCATCTTCCAGGACATCAATAGTGCTGTCACTTTTCTTCAGCTCCAATTCGAAAATGCCGGAAATCATAAGCATTACAACATAAGTGATTGGGTGATAGGATTCCATCGTTCATATCATCAGTTGCTTAATTTTGCCGGCATTGCTGACACAAATGTGAGCATGTAGCAGTCAACAGAAATTATCATTATCACAAAGTACATCGCATCAGCACTGCATTTCACTACTGTTGAGGAAATGAAAAAATGATTTGTATCATTGCGTAGTAATCATAGTAGTAAAAATAAAAATAGATTCGTTTTTTGTGACAATAAAACTGTCGTATTTGTTGAATTAAATGTAGTGCCCTAATACATATGCATTGTAACATATTTTATGATGAACGGCTTCTCATGACGAGAAGGCAAAATGGGAATTAGTGATATTTATTTTCTTTCAGCGAAGCAGCAGAATGAAGGGTAGAGCTAATAATTGACAATTCACTTGTGTGAAAACGATAACGATAAAGCATTATATATTTTTATTTTAAAGTTTAGGTATTATTTTTAGGAGCAGCAGATTATGCAGCTCTAAATCTATCTACAAGACAGAAATAAATTGACTAATTTCTTTGCTGCTAAAAATCTTTACTGTCGCCATCATTTCACTGGGCTATTGTGTTTTGATTCGCATAAACAGAGCACGGGGAAATATAAAATTTTGCCGGTTTGTCTATTGCATTCCGCGCCTGGCGTTAACCGGTCCAAAATTCAACATATGACGGGAAGGAAGGAAGTACGACCTCCAGTGTAGCAGCATGCATATTCGTGTATGAATGTACGGAACGAAAGCCAAACGATGTTCCCACGCATCATATTCTTTGCAATCACTGCCCTATTTCCATCCCATAATAATGTTAGTACGACTCGCATTGATATTGCAACTACCATAGTAATTTCTGCGTTCGACACATTTATTATTGTCCTTCATGAACATCACTTAAGTCCCTCAGGCTGAGTTGATACTCTACTTTCACTACGCAATTCAAGAAATTTCAAGTACGAATATTTCACAATTGGTGAATCCGTCAACATTTGTATGCTCAAATGCATAGCAAACGTTGCGTACTTACTGCTGCATGTAGCTTTTTTGGTGTCCCAATTATCAATGACTATTTATCACTATCAGCGACCATTGCACCATATTAATGAATTCCAGCAATGCATTATCAAAAAATCATTTTATTACAATCCCATTTATTTAGTCAGAGGATATGATAATAAATATAATATAAAGGTACAGGTATGTACTTTCTCGTACTTTTGATTTTGCTCGCCATAATCGTTTTCTACCTACGGTTACTAGGAAGAAGCTAGTAATTTTAAAATTTCGTCCCATTTTAATAAATTCCATTATTACCTAAATAACTAAATATAGTTTCATCATTAAAATAATAGCTTCATCAGGTTATATAGGTTTATGATGTGTCAAGACAATCAAGAATATCAATCAATCAATCAGTGGCTGTTGGAATTTCGTTTGAACGTTGAAGTCCAAAAGAAAATTTATTAGTGTTTTTGGGTACCAAACCAGAGAGTTTCGGGTTTAATTTATTTCGCATAACTCCAATGCAAGTTGAATATTGTTCAGGTGCAGGTGGTGCAGAAATATTGTTCAAGGGTATTCGTGCATATGTGAAGGGAAGAACGTAAGGTGCCTTCTCATTGGCTTATATTTCCTATTGTGCTGAATTTTATTAGTCAAAGCATACATTTTGGATTCTCCTCCACCAACTCGTATTGCTTTCTAACCGCTCCTATCTCTCCTGGCATGCTAACTCACTATCCAAGCCAATTTACCAGACCACCGTGGTGAACATATCGCCAGATGAAACAATGGGTATCTCAGCACAACACGCACATGACGCTAATGACGCTTCTTTCGGTTCGGTTCACAGCATAATGCTAATTAACGCCTACTTCTAATGAATACAACGTACTGTTAACGTATATTTTTAATAAAATTTATTTTGGTAATTTTGTTGCGATGGAGAATGAAAATTATAGTTCATTCGTGTGGTTTTCTTGAACCAGTTCGCAGTTAAACAGTGCATACTCATGAAATATTAGTGTAATGCCCAACACAATAAAAACAATGACACACGGCGGAACATTTCATGATTACGGTAGAATATGAAATAATATAAAAACTGTCAATCGAATCTGCGCACAACGCGTTCTTTAAATTCTCCTTTCGTTGACCATAAATTCGTCATCCCAGCAAGTAAAATAGCAAGAAGATAAAAATATACAATTTCGCTCCCGTGATTAACATAATTCATATATACCTACAATTTCACAGCCAATTTTGGTCATCAAAATGGCGGTAATTCGAATTACATTCTAATTACATTGCACCTGGACATGCAAAATAATGGTCCTCAAATATATGCAATCGGAGTTATAATCAGTTTCTAAAAGGCCGCAACAACAATATGGCTTAATGTCGGCAAGAAGTTGGCTGGAATTGACAAAATTCTTTGATACACAAGAACTTCTCGCTCTTGAGTTGGTGCTGGTACTCATGCATGTACTTGGTTTTACATGTGTGAGCTTTAGGTTTATGGCTATTATGTTTGTGGGAGACAATAAAGGGGCACGAAAAGCACTTGCACGCTATTCAGGTAAATGTAAAATGCATTTTATTGTGCTACGAGCCTTCCACTGTATTCGTCCCGACGCATCTAAGTTATAAAAAGTTCAATACAACCAAACAAATAAGCTGCATCGGGTAATACACTGTTATGTGCCCTGTGGGTACTCAATACAAAAATATCCGTTTTTCCTTATTTCAACTCAGGATTTTCTTCGGGTTCAAAAATAAGGTTCAAGGGTATTCATGAATGTGTGAAAGGAAAAAGGAATGTACCTTCCGTGGCTTTCTATCTGCTATTATGAGGAATTTTATGGACCGTAACATGCATTATGTCTTTACCTACCTTCACCTCCCTGTTTATGTTCTCTGCCTTCATCCGCTATGTTGTCATGCATGTGATGGATGCTCACTCACTCTGCATTTGCAAGGTCACCGTCATCGTAAAAACACACGCAATTCACAGCATTACAATACAGTTAGGCATTTGATAATTTCTTACATCAACAGGAATCAAGTTTATTACAAAATTCAGTTCTTGAAACAATATAAACTTTTTACGAATAAATAATTAATTTGACCTGTTGGTGTTTTACAAAATTCTTTTTTCCATCCCATGACATCTCGGTAACTTATAAGTTGCAAGAGAGGTGAGGAGGAAATATTTGTTTAGTTATGGCGTTTATACGACAATGTAGTAATTTTTGCCGGTGTTTCAATGCCGATGAAATTATATATCGTCCCAAACATTAAATATTACTGATTGTGTGACGTAAATGGTAATGAACGTTTTACTTCACTTTTATATGTTTTGCAGCCTAACCACACCAGAAAACTGACCTAGAAGTAAAAGGAATTATGGATAAGAGTGACAAGGACTGTGCAAAGCTTCGCTGTACTTTCCCTGAAGAGGTAGGAACAATATTTAATTATACTCACTCCAGAGAGAGAAAGTGCCTCCTTAACGGGTTTCTCTCCTACATCCTAAATATGTTATGGCAAAAGTCACCTGGACTAAATTATGAGATAATAATCTATTTTTTGGTATGGGTTTAGATATGGGTGATGATTTCAAAGGACATTTGCGATCCCGACACTGCCCGCAATTTTGCAAACGCTTCATTGTATTTTAGAAAGCTCCTCCATTGTGACCGGGTGTTATTTTTATTCCCAAAAGTTTTTGAAATACTCGCGATAAAGTGCGAGACGCATGGCGAGGAAATCTTTGAAGAAAGAGTTTACGAAACGGAAGCTGATAACGAGAAACATGAGTTGGAGGAGAAGGCTAAAGAAACCCGTAATGGTGACAACACGTCTTCACATTCAACCGAAATAAATTTTGAGGCGAGTTCATCTGAGTCAGAAGATGATGAAGACTCGTTGGATCGCTGGATGAAAGAAATTATAAAATTGCGATTAGTTTGCAGCTCATGGAATAGTGGCGTGGAGAACTTTTATCAGAATCAACAACACCACTACGAAATGGAACATGATCCAAAGGAGGAAAACGACTTTTCCATGATGCAAGAGTTATACGAGCATGAGTACCGGGAAAAGATTAACGTTGGCTGCTGGACAGATTTTGATGATCTCGACGTTTCCACGATAACTGAATTCATGGCTCATTTTTCCGAAACGCATGCTGGAGGTGATAAAAATCCCATATTGTCACGCAAGCTGAAGATAAGATTTGATGGGGATAAAGAAGAGCGACTATTCTCTCATATTGACCGCTTTCTCTCCAGCTACGGGAACCATATTTGGTACTGCTACCTTGACACCTCCAACTACTTCCGTTCCAATGCCGCTTATTACTCCCAGTTGGAACACACTTTGGCAAGGCTGCCTAATTTAAGAGTGCTTCATATTGAACTAAACGGATTCAGTGCTAACTACAGAGTACGAGAAGAAATGGAAAGTTACAATTGTCTGATTAACTCCAAACTAAGGAATCTCCAGTTTTTGAGCACGAAATATCTACCTACCCCCATGTTCAACGAATTAATTCGAGTGAACAATCACTTGTCAATGTTAGAGGTGGAACGAAGAAGCACCCATGTAGGTTACGATATTTATACAGTGCCGCTTCTAAATCTGAAGCAACTTTCTCTCCAGTTCTATTCGCAACAAGAGTTCCAAGAATTTGCTGCCTCGGAAGTGAACTGGCCACTGAACAAGTTGTATTTGGATATGAAAAAGTCGCCACAGTCATCATCGTTACCGTATATTGTCTCCGAGTGGCAGGGAGGCCACATTGGTTTAGCCCAAATATTTCAACCGCTCGAGAGAAACTTTCGTACAACTCTTACCGAGCTTATGCTGAAATTGCCAAGATTTGTCGAGGATGACATAATAGAGGAATGTTCTACCATTAGATTAAACCTTCCCCATATTAAGCGTTTGCAGCTTAACATATTCAACATTTCATCTTTGGATTTTATTTTGCCGATGAAAAACTCTCTGGGGAAACTGGAGATTTACATGGACCTCTCAGCGTACTTGGATGAGATTACAATGGAAATTAAGAGAAGGGTGGGTATTATAGAACGTGAGCAAATCGTTGATTTCCTGGGATACTTTACTGAAAATGGGAACCGGAGTGAAGGGCGGGAGTTACAGTCCAACATTTGGACAATATTTTCCAAGTTAAAACTTCTCAAGGCCTATTGGGCTACAAAGGAATCTAGCATCATTACATGGACCACTAGGCAACAATGGAAAGGAAATACAAATTCGAGGTCCTAGTGTGACGACATTGCTAATTTATAATACATTTAAGAGTAGATACCTAATTATTATTGTACTTTGCATTTCATATTATGTCACCTCGATTCTACTTGCAGGAGCAAGCATCTCATGAGATCTAGTATGTAATGGCATGAGAAGATGCATTGTACAAAAATATGCATACCTACTAAAATGCTATTGTCCAGCACAGCCTAGTAAATGTTGCCTGTATAAACATATTAGTTCTTATATTATGATCTTAAATAGTTATCAGTAAGCAAAATAGTTTATCACTATATGTTGTTTCTCTACTGTATTCTTTCGTTATGATTACTAACCACTTATTATTTCACCATTCAATGTACCGATACGTAACCCATGATTTGAATTTAATAAAACAGTCTCTGTTTTGTCTTAGGCTGATTCTGAAAGTCTAATTTTTTGGTAACTAAAGTCTTGGTGTTATGCTCACCTTTTTTGAAAAAATATACCCTCAACTTGATGTCCATTTTCACTTGTTGGTGTGATTTTTTGCGTCACAGTAAGGATTTAATTTTTGAAACAATTCCATTCCTTCAGAGTTGTAGTTTTCCAGATTAGAACTCGTCCCGATAGTTTTTATTGATTGTTGTTTTAAACAACGTTTACCTAAGAATGTCCCACAATATTGCTTGCGACTTGAGCCAACTTTGTCTGAGAAGGCAGAGCTGGAGTTATTAACTACCGGAAGCATGAAATGCTTGAAAGGTAGTTATAGCGATTGATCTGTTTGTCTGTGTGTCCGTATCCACTCTAACTTCCGTTCACGTTGACCGATTTGGCTCAAATTTGGAGCACAAATACATTGGCCCATGAGGACCTTCCCTATTGATATTCAGTCATGTATCTCGTCATTGACCGGAAGTATGGGTGTCGAAGTGTGTGGTGGTGGGGTTGACCCAGGCGTGAAATTTTTTATTGTACAAATGGATAGAGGAGTTCATTAGGATCATTTTTTGTCAAAGGACCATTGGTCAAATCGGTAAAATTGTGGCTGGGTGGGTGGTCGAAGAAGAGGGGTCACCAGGTGGCAAAAAATTTTATTCCACAAATCGGTGGAGATGTTCAATTTGAGGTTCACAATGCATACCTAATTTGTGATTTGGGCATGCTTCACTCTTCCGGTAGTTATATATTAAAGGTTACACCTTACTAGTTTACTAAGATTTGTAGTAAATCACAACGAAGAATTCACGGATTATCTGTTGTTTGTCGTATCGTTTTAATGTCAGTGTAAGGACTGTGTTTCAGAACATGGAAACCATCAAACATGTGGCTTCTGAGATTACTATTGCAGCTGAAGGCCAAGACTGCGTGAATTATTGCAGGATAACTACCATACGTACTTGGAGAACCCACAAGAGAAAACGTAAGGACTAAATGAATTATTGCTCTTCATGTCAGAAAACGTATGACTGCATGAATACAATAAGTGCTTACAAATAAGAAAAATTGTTTTGGAATTAGGAAGAAAAGCTGTGGACGTATGTAATTTGAAAAATAATCAATGTCAAAATGGGATGTGACTTGTAAATGTCAAAGTTATTAAATTTTATTAAATAATTAATAAAAGCATTGAATTTACGCCTAATATCCTACACAAACTATGTCGCATTACGGATCGAAATGACGTATTTTAGTAAGAAATAATTTAAACTTGTGAAGCAAATTTCGTTCCAGTTTTCCCTTAAAATGCAAAATAACCTACGTACGTAGTTGGTAATCAAGACGTTTTTGCACATTGTATAAAAACCATATAAGTTTTTTTTTCACTTTCATTATTTCCTATATTTATGAAATATGTTCATGTATATTATTCATTGCTGTGAATTAAGAGGGTACATCAGAGTCCGAACTCATTACAGTGATTTACGATATTGTTTGAATAATTTCAGTGTATTTAGTGTGTGTATATAATATAATGGGTCCGCGAAGATTGCGGCTTGAAAATTGAGGATGCGAAAATTGCGGATCGAAGATTCCGGAAACGAAAATTTCGGATCGCAAAAATTGCGGACTACGAAGATTGCGGATACGAAAATTGCGGAAACGAAAATTACGGACTACGAATATTGCGGACTCGGAAAATTTCGGAAAATAAACCTAGTCAATACTAATCGTTGTAAAATTATAATAATTGACTGCTTTGTGGATTATGATTATATGTGTAGACATAAACATTAAAATAAGGTATAGCTGGAAAACAAAAGGATACATGGACTTACGCATTAGTTTTTATGAAAGTACAAATATTACAATTCACTGGTGCTGTTTATATAATTGCACCAACATTAAAATATTAGCTATTCAATATGCCCATGGGCGTATGCAGATAACAATTTGAAATCGATGAATCCCAACATTGACGGAAAATATATATAAATACTATGACCCCGTACTAATATGTAAATTAATACAAATCACATTAAGTGACCGTGGAATTAATTTTTAAAATTAGTTCAGTGCCGAACAAATAACTGAATTTTTGAAATGAACAGACAATTTCAAGGACAACTAATTCAGTTTTTATATAAAGTTTTACAAAAATCTCATTCACTGGTGGTTACTTTTTAAACCATAAAAGCTCATTCTCAGCAGATATAACTGATTTTGAAATGTTCCTTTTCCGGCACAAGTAACTGATTTTTAAACTAGGTTCTTGTAAAAACATAAAAAGGTAGCACTTTAGCAAAGAATTTTGTTGCCGTTGGTCTTTGGGGTGGCAAACATGTCAAGCATTTTATTCAAAGACTATGTAACCAATGTCTAATTTAATATACCATTTCTGACTGAAATAACTGATTTTAACATTAAAATTCATCCCAATGAAAGGATTTTTAAATTAACCACTTATTATCTTCCGAGAGTCCTGAAAGGCTCTTTAGGAAGATATTGAGATCACGATGCTGTCTGTCTGTCTGTCTGTACGTGGACACTACTCCTCCGAAACGGCTTGACCGATTGACACCAAAATTGGTACACAAACACTAGAGGTCAATGGGACCTCATACGCCGAGTTTCAGCCCCGTACCCCCACTGTGAAGGTCACGACGGAGGTCACAAGTTCCCATGTATTTTAAATGACAAAATTTGAACAGCTCCACTTTGGCGCGTAATGTTGCCTACGACTCACAATGCCCCAACTCGAGGAAGATTAATAAATTGGGTTTACACCAATCTCGTTTTGAGTTATGTAATTTTAAGTAGTTTTCACACTTCAGAGAAATCTCCTAAGTTTAGTCGTATACTCAGAAATATATCATTTTAATCGTAATTACGTAACGATTTATTAAGATGACATGAAATGATTGGGACGCGCTCACTGTGTGGACAAAATCAATTACTATAATTTTACAACGATTAGTATTGACTAGGTTTATTTTCCGCAATTTTCCGAGTCCGCAATATTCGTAGTCCGTAATTTTCGTTTCCGCAATTTTCGTATCCGCAATTTTTGCGATCCGCAATTTTCGTTTCCGGAATCTTCGATCCGCAATTTTCGCATCCGCAATTTTCAAGCCGCAATCTTCGTGCTTCCTATTATAATGTTGATATAATTTCGTTTATCCATAGTGCCACTGAACAAATCGAATATATTGTCGTATTCAAAACAAATTAAATGTGCACGCAATAGCAAGAATAAATATTATATCTCTTTCATTATTGTGACATGTCTCATTCAGAACGGAGCATGACGTCATTTGTGTTCATTACTAGCACTTCACCTAATCAAATAAAATGTTAATAGAAAGGCGATTAAAAATTATCGGTTAGAGTTACTACACTCTATAGTATTGCATTGGAAACAAAAATGCTCAATTCATTTACGAAAATATTGTCCGTATGACAGGAGTACTTTTTCTCAAACTTATATCTGTCTAATGAAAATGTTTTCATTTTTGATATTCCTTGTATTTTAAAAAGTAGTATCGTGGAACTCAATAATGTGGTCCAGGCCTGTGCGGTAAGTGGTTTTTCGAAACAGGAAACGAAATTATTCGTTGGATTTCTTTAGCATTCTGATTTTTACTGACATTACGGGGTCATATCTTCAGCGTTACTTAAGCTATGACACCGTTTCCACTACACTGCACTGTTTCGATTTAATACTTTGCAGGAGAAACCACTATCGCTAAAAAATTTTGCAACTTGCTCCTTTCTCTCTCTCAAATGTAACGTATTATACAGTGCGTTTTGTGACAAATAGAGATTACTTGACCATAAGTGTTTACAACTTCGCTTTTTGCATACCCAAAGAATTATTTATTCCGTTGTGTATCATATCAAGTGGAAAACATTTTTATGTGGTTAGTAATGAGCAATATGTTACATCAAGCATAATTTGTGGGATGTCAATACATGTTAATATGTATGCATACGCCATACTATAAAATGATTTTTTCGGAATGACATGACCATCATTGACTCTAGTGTTACGCAAAACAACAAGCATAAGCAGGGAGAAAAGTGACCGCAGTAATGGTCATATTCAAGTAACAAGGACTCATACCAAGTATAACGCTTGAAAACTCTTTGCTGGATATTAATGTACTTATTTCATGTAGTCGGACCGCAGCCGGATTTTACGCATCCGCTGTTAATGTCAATGTTTGGTTAACACAGAATGGACAATTTATTTGCTAAAATGTTAGTTCAGTGACTTTTCAAATTATCACCAATTAATATCTTCGTTTCTTTTGACACATAGTGTCATAGTTTTTGACCCGAAGCAAAATGGAGAAAACACGGAAGGATTCCCATGCATCCCATCATATTGATTTTCCAGACCATCAAAATGACCGGATTCAGCTCATGAATATTCTTCCAGAAGTGGTATGGTCTCAGCAATTTCACCGCGGAAACTATTTCTTTAAGTCATTCTACTCCAGCCACGCAAAACTGATCAGTCTTTAATTACTTGTGATTGATTTTGTCTAGATTTGGACTCAAATTTTTGACAACGTCTTTGCTAACAATGATGTGGTGAATATCAGCAACAGCTCCACCTTCTTTCGGAACATACTGTTTTCAAGGAGGGTTCTGTTTTTGTTTCCAAAAGTTTGGGAAATACTTGGAACAAAGTTTGAAGCTAACCACAACTATTTTAAGGAGTTGGACAAATTTTCGGATGCACTGTTAGACGCAAAACGTTCCTCCTCAACAATAGATGTCAAGGACAACGACGCTGACGTTATGTCGCATAGATGTCAGCCGTTATCTATTCACGATATGGAAGATATTGAAGACGACGAGAAGCGATGGTTACGAGAAGTTCTAAGGTACCGTGCAGTTTGCAGAACGTGGCACAATGTACTACATGAATTTTATCGGAATCTGCCGCATCTTTACACAATGGATCATGAGAGTAATGAGAAGGCGGAAGATGTTAGCAAGCCATTTGTTGTAACTGAGGTCAAGCCCCGCATAGGAAACTGGACTCAACTAGATTTCCATTCGGAAAATCCTGAACGCATACAGAAATTTATTCTACATTTCCATGACACGCATTGCGTTTTGGATACGTCCGAAAATCCGTTCTTTCTCAGGAATGTAACATTTTACTATAGCTATGAGCATGACCAGCATTTGGATGATGTACATAATCTTTTGAGCAAATACGGCCGTCATATCTGGTACGCCACGTTTACGCTGTTCGGGGACTATCTTTCAAGAATCACGTATTATCGCAAGTTGAATGAATTCCTGAACCTAACGCCAAACTTACGGATACTGAAAATTCGTTACCAGAGCTTATATCATGATGACAACAGTCCATATGAGGGAATGAGGCAATTCAGACAAGCGATGCTACAAAATCCTCCCCTCAGATTAGACAGTCTGGAATTTTTGAGCACGAATAATGTACCGGCAGAGTTTTTCAACTCTCTAATTAAAAACTACAGCAACATTTCCATGCTCGAAGTAAAATCGGAAATGGATTATGGTCATTACGACATTTACTCTGCGCCTCTCCCAAACTTGACTCAACTTTCCATGCAATACCATTTGCATTGGGACCATTTTAAGCTTGCTGATCCTCTGATAAGCTGGCCATTAACGACTCTGTTTTTGGATTTTGCCCACAGCCCATTTATAGAATGTGATTGGTCGCGTCTTTTTGCTCTGCTCGAGAGCAAGTGGGCGGGAACGCTAACAGATTTCATGACACGGTATGTATGTTCCTTATAGAAGGAGAAAGCAAGACAATATTGTGAATTTTGTTAAGACAACTTGATGATCCGTTTCAAATGCTAGTTGTGATTTTCTAAATTATAGTTTGCCCGTGAACTCTCTACATCGAATTATTGCTAAGACAGGTCTTCACCAAAGTCAGCTTGCTGAACAACACCTTTTGGTTAAACAATTTCTAGTGAACCATATCTCACAGTTCATGGGTTACTATCCAAATAAAATAAAACACAAAGATGCAAATATTTGGGACGTGTTTTCTAATTTGAAGAGTGTCAAAGTGACCGCTAACGAGAATTTATATGCGGCATGTCGCGGTGTAAACTTTTACTGCTGCGCTACAAGAGACGATTGGCCAAAGGAAGTTGGAGAAAGTGGTAGGTTGATGAAGCTAATAACGAGAATGTGGGAAGGAGGTATAGGTTGCTGTGTATGTCAATAATGGCATGAACTAAAGTAATTTCTAACCGATACATAATGATAACGTAACGTATTTAACCCATTGAAATAATTTAATCAGGGCTAACTGTATTGTTTATTAAAAGTTCAAATTGTATTTAGGAATCACGTCTCTTTACTGTTGTTAGTTAGATCCCATTTATGCAATAACTAAAATGATGAATTTGTGGTTTGTTGTAATTGTTTCATCATATTATCTTTGTAATTGTCTTTGTCACTTAAGTGGTAGTTACATAACATATATATATTGTTAATCAATAGACCTACAGATATCCTAAATACAATTTAAATGCCATGAAATTGTTTGCATATTCAAATTGTACAACCGGATTATGAATTCATTTTGCCGAAATTACGATTTCTCCCATGAATAAAACTCGATAAACGTTGGACATGTTTGAGGTTTTCGTCAAACTCGGCAAACTTTCGGAGAATTTTTCTGTGAATTGTAATTACTTTTCACTTGAATCTTGTTTCAAGCGAAATTTCACAAGCTGTATGTCCGATATAGGGCAAATTCTGAAAATAATTTTTTAGTTTATTTAATTGTAGTGATTACCTAATAGATCAAACATATTGTATTTAATGTTGCCGTTCCTAAATTATATTAGGAAATCAAAATTGTGTCGTTTTTGCGCTTTTCCACAAGAAGATATTAATTATCGTAATACATATATTGAAAGGTTTGTCCTCATGGCCTATACTATTGTTATCAATTGATCCCCTGGTTTCCATTGGGTGCCCCAATAGGGGCTGTCGACAATAGGAGTGTACAATCAACGCTCATCGTTCTGCTTGAGGGATAATTAATTTCAGAAGCTAATTACTTTCACACGGACCATATACTCATTTCTTGCATAGGCATAACCATTCGGTGAGACATTAATTTAGTATGCCATTCAATTACATCTACTAACTAGTTTTAAAAAACTCATTAAATGTACCATCACAAAATACTTGCACATGTTGGGCGATGGTGCAAGTTCTTTACTTGAATGTTTATTTGCTGCTGAAGGACACAATTGTTTCATCTTAACGTATTAGAAGTTCACATGTATACCTATAAGCATGATTGGATGAATATCGTCGCCTACAAATGCTGGCGGCAATAGCAAGCACGACACTGCAAAATTTGACATAAATTATGCCAATGTAGGTACGATATCTTTAAGTTGGTATATGTGCATCGATTACCAGCATGCCTTCAAACGGCGGGCTACACTATTGCACCCGCCCGTCAGCTTAGCTGCAACTATACAAACCACAGTATAGATCCGTGTTCTGTTTTCATGACAAATAAAAACAAGTAGAGCCAGAGTGCTGAGGCATAGCAAGAAATAGAAAATGAACTTCACGTTTCCACGTAATGTAACACGACGTGGAAAAGTTGAACTAGCAAAGTGCTGACTTGAATTTCCCCTTGCTAATTGGGGATATAGAATGGACCCTAGTTTAAACCTATTTACCCACTCACTGTTTAAACCAGACTCAATAATTGCCTTATATCGTGTTTGCAAAAATCTTGCAGAAGCCGGCAGGTTTTCCATCATCATTACAATTCTGAGCTTTTCAAGTGGCTCCGAACTAATTTGTAGAAATTTGGGATCAAGCTCAAATTGCTCAAATGCTACTGCACTTGCGTGTGACACTCGCTCAAAGGTGTTCATATATGCACTCTTGTTGCAACCTCTTAATAATTTTACAAAGTAATCCTCCGTCGCCATTTGCACAAATTCTAACAATGACGATGGATAAATTAGCCTCCGTTCAAGCTCCACTTTCATGCTTAGATTTTGCTCGTCATGAATTACTTCTTGAAGGCGTGCGTCCATCTCCCTCAGCCGCCAGTAACTCTGCATAAGCATATACTCCTTCCACATGGTGTAGTTAAATCGCACAACGTCGTACTGGTTGATGGTTGGCAAGAAGGAACCCGCAAGCAATTCCACTGCCTTCACTGTTTTAACGTTTGGATGGTATATAGTGTAATTTGCGTCAAGCATCTCGGTGAAAGTTTGCACTGGAGTAATCACCGGGGGCTTCGTCAACTCCTTTATATTATCACCTTGATAACCGTAGGTGAAAAGCATTCCCAGCAACAGCCACGGAAGTGTAATCGATTTCCAGGCATCCGACACTTTTGTAGGCTGTACTAGCAGTATATTGTAGACAAAGGTTATGCAGTCCCAGAAAATCAGTTTATTTGACCCACTTGCTCGCTTCGCCAAAGCTGAGAATAGCCAAACGCAAATGCCGCATTTTAACGCAAAATATGCCAAAAGCGCCCAGGTCCAAAGGTCAAACGCTGAAAATATTACTTTCAGAGAAATATACACAGTTTCGTCCTGTTTTGCACAGGAGATGAAATAAATGTTGCTCTGGCTTTCAAAAATAGCAATGCAATCGTGTCTTGAAGTTCGACCGAAAATGATGACAGGAATGTAAGGAAATGCTAAGTGGAGGCGTAAATGATTTACAAGCGTTGTGTTTGGAACAATTGTTTGTATTGCTTTCTTCTGTAGTTTAAAATCTGGGTCACCTACTTTTGTATTCCCACGTTCAAGGTGAGCTTCAGACGCAGCATAAATAATTGCGAAGCGATTCTCGAGATTCTTTACTTCATTGGTTATTATGTCCTTCAAGTTGTGGATTCGCCTAATGTGCATTCGGGTGAACTCGTTTTTCACCTGCAAGCGACATTGTTGGCTGCTTGTCACTTCCCAATATGTTAAAGCCCATCGCATGGACAGTTCGAGTTTCAATGTATTTTCTGTATCATAACATCGCTTTAAGGAATTGGAAATCCATTGCTTCAGATTCCCCTTCAATTCGACAAAGTACAATTCCTCACGCGACACTTTTACCTCAGTTGTGAAGGTCGTTTGTTTTCCGTTTCTCATTGGTACAAGCAGCTTAGCTGGACTTACAGCTGACATCGCGTTCAACGCAAAATAAGCATCAATGGCATTCATGAGTGTGTCGTTTATACGCGGAGATGACAATGGATTATGAAGAATTATATGGTATACAAAGCCTTGGTAATATGTGATCTTGTCACTCCTGTGCACTGGAAACACTTTCTTTAGTGCTTTTATGGAAAAGTCTGGAAACTTCTGGAATGTAGGTGATTGAAATCTTTGAGCTTGTACTGTCCACTCTCAACATTTAGATGGAAGTAAGTACACAAACGCAACGCATTGCTGCTTGTGATGTGGTGGCGTGAAAAAATTGGGCCGACTTTTGTTCGGCATTAGAGTATACCGACTGTTTTCATTGCAGTTTATAAGACCATTCCTGTCAGGTTTGTAGTGATATGTGGAGAATTGAATGGGAAACGGTGTTGGCGAGAAGTCGTAGTCAGGTAACGTAACCCATGTATACGATCCGCTCATGTTTATGGTTTTGTAGTTTATTTCGTTGCGAATTATCTCAACAACACAATCTGCAAACCTATCGAGTCCTGGCGACACATGCAGAAGCTGCCTGCGGTTGAAACTTTCAATCATTTCGTTCGAAGAGCAGTGGGGAAAATTGTGTAATGCCTGTAAACATAGAGAAAGGAGAATTAATCTATTGTTCATTTTGGGACTATTTGTTGCGGCTGCTAGATTTGATTTTTGGAGAGATTGGTTGAACCATACAAATAAATTTGTAGTTTAGCTTGTTTCAATGAAAAGGTATACAATGTACGATATTGAAGTTTTTAATCTCCATATCTAATGGAGAGGTAAACACTTTCCGGGATTGCAGTTCCTCACAATAAGGTTTAAATGCGCAACGTACAATTTTGCAAGCTTCAAGATGTTGAAAAGTGGTTCCACATAGCTTACAAAATCCACTAGTAACTGAAATCGACGGCTTCTAGTCTATGTTCGGAGAAGTGGAACTTAATCGTGCAAAATACTGACATAATGAGCATTGAGCAACATTGAGCATTATGAACAAATCAATTTCAAATTCTAATTATTTTTCTACAAACATGCCTACTAGTGAATTCCTACTAACTAGCAATCCCGTTATGTATTATGACAATGTAGTATTCAATTACATCAAGCAATTAATTTTAAAAAACTCATTAGATTCTTAATCACGACGACTCAGCATGCTTAGCAGTAAGAGTAGCGCTCTGGTTAAATATTTTCAATTGCTGCTGAAGCGGACGACTAGTGTCAGCATACTGTCTGTGATGTGCTTATAAATGCACACTTTATTAAATATTTGTATTTACCTGTGGCACGGGTCAAGCTGAACCCAAGAATTATCCGAAGACATTTTATAAGCGCAGCTCCACGTCACGGTATTATGTCTGCAAATAATCAATATTTGCTGAACGCCTTACTATTTTTGATTCTTTTGTGACAAAAGCTTCAATTTATTTTCCATTTCCATAGCCAGAGTTAACAAAGTAATCATCTAATCAAACTTTCAATCAATCATAATCTTTGAATTAAAATTTAACGTTTTTTATTAAACTAGGTTAACTACACCGAACCTGCAAAATCTGTGATGCTCATTTCTATATTCCGGTGCTTGCATACCGTCAACTTGAAGCCGGAACGAAATCTCGTCTATTACAATCAATGCATCATGAATATTTAACTTACTACCTCTAAAACTAAGAGGTCAATTATACTTATCATTATTGTACTTATTACGCAATTAATCTAGCATGTAACATACCGCCCATGGATATTTAAACGGGGCAAGCGTTAAGACTACTAAATAGCAAGCTATCAAATCTATCCAGAAATGGTTGCCGTTTTATATTTTACCCCATGTTACTTATATTTTATCAAACCAACTTTTTTTTACCGGAAAGCTGAATCATAACTTTGATGATATATTGCCCGAATTTTAAATACGATGCAGAAGACAACTTACATATTGAAGTGAACAAATTTATAATTCCGCAACGCAGCAACGCATATGCGTAACCCAATTAATAATTTGTTTCTATGTGGTCAGCATTTACGACTTGTTAGTCAAATAATCGTTCCTTCATGGCCAACTGTTTACGAGACGTACTTACTTCGTAATAGTTTCAAAGATCTGAATGTATTCAGTCCAACACTTCTGACAATTGCCAACAACATAGTGCTCTGAATTTCCGATAGCCCCTACTCGAAATCTGTAATGGCCTACAGCTCTTCAAAAATCTTTTCATAGCTTTATCGTTAACTCCATTTATCCACTTGTACTTACATCAGCACGAAAGTGTTTTCTTCGATGCATGTTGAACGTTCCCGCTAAATCGAACACAACAAAAAATATTCCCCACAATAGAACCATTACGTTTAACCGATAAGCTATCCACGCAGTGTCCATTTCGCTTCTGTACGCTATCAGTGCACAGTGCTATCGTAACACGAAGCAGTGCCTCAACTGGTAGAATCATAATACCGTACACGTCTACGGGCATATGAAACATTAACTCAAACTGGCTGTAAGGAACCGAAACATATTACACCTTCCTCAGAATATTTTTGGTTAAACAGTTGTTTTCATTTACTCCAGGTCAAAATTCATTCTTCACCATTACCAGAGCCGTCGACATTACGACGAAAAATCCAGATTACCGGCGTATCTTGAAAAATTCAGAATCCAATGCTCCCCATAATTGCTGACCCGTTCTGAAGAATGACTATTACTACAAGTGAAGTATGGAGTAGCTTGAAGAAATTGGAATTTATATGTTTGGTGTGATTTTTGTAAAGACACAGTATATAGTATGTATTTGTAATACCTACCTAAATTTTGAAATATGTATATTATGAAGTGTTGGTATGAAATTTATTTACCACACCAGTCGCGTGTTAAAATCTTGAATATAACAACCATCAGATGTGCATTTTGTCCATGTACCTCCTAAATTTAAAAAGTGAATAAAAGTAATGTTACATCGGCTTCAATGCAACACACAATGACCGTAATAATCACAACGCTTCCAAAATACTGCCAACATTAGTTACTGCCCGATACAAAGGTCATAAATAGCATTCCATGAACAGTCAGTTATTGTTTAGCTGGCAATTTTTCTTTGTTTCTGCTTTAGGGGATAGAAAATAATGGACCCCAAACACTAATGAAACCGTCAGCCTATCACATATCTTACGCAATTGTGGTTTCCTTTGCATCCGACACCCGTGACACCACTCCGTTGTTCGAATCAATACATGCATATATTTTGGAGATAAGAATATCGAATAATATTGATCATTGTAGTGTAGATGTGAGCATTTCATATTATGAGCCTAACCACACGTGCGCTCGAATTCAGTAACCATCCATACACGCCCAGACGTATAAGTATTATCACTCATCATTTCATTTCTACAATATTATATCAGTGCTGCATATAATTGTTCATACA
>CM023200.3:28803884-28862598 GCA_004115045.4 Sinella curviseta | reverse complement strand
AATTAATTTTAAAAAACTCATTAGATTCTTAATCACGACGACTCAGCATGCTTAGCAGTAAGAGTAGCGCTCTGGTTAAATATTTTCAATTGCTGCTGAAGCGGACGACTAGTGTCAGCATACTGTCTGTGATGTGCTTATAAATGCACACTTTATTAAATATTTGTATTTACCTGTGGCACGGGTCAAGCTGAACCCAAGAATTATCCGAAGACATTTTATAAGCGCAGCTCCACGTCACGGTATTATGTCTGCAAATAATCAATATTTGCTGAACGCCTTACTATTTTTGATTCTTTTGTGACAAAAGCTTCAATTTATTTTCCATTTCCATAGCCAGAGTTAACAAAGTAATCATCTAATCAAACTTTCAATCAATCATAATCTTTGAATTAAAATTTAACGTTTTTTATTAAACTAGGTTAACTACACCGAACCTGCAAAATCTGTGATGCTCATTTCTATATTCCGGTGCTTCCATGCCGTCAACTTGAAGCCGGAACGAAATCTCGTCTATTACAATCAATGCATCATGAATATTTAACTTACTACCTTTAAAATTAAGAGGTTAATTATACTTGTCATTATTGTACCTATTACGAAATTAATCTAGCATGCAACATAACGTCCTTGGATATTTAAACCGGGCAAGCTTTAAGACTACCAAATAGCAAGCTATCAAATCTATCCAGAAATGGTTGCCGTTTTATATTTTACCATGTTACTTATATTTTAACAAACCAACTTTTTTACCGGAAAGCTGAATCATAACTTTGAGGATGTATTGCCAGCATTTTAAATACGATGCAGAAGACAACTTACATATTGAAGTGAACAAATTTAGAATTCCGCAACGCAGCAACGCATATGCGTAACCCAATTTATAGTTTGTTTCTATGTGGTCAGCATTTACGACTTGTTAGTCAAATAATCGTTCCTTCATCGCCACTGTTCCAACTGTTTACGACACGTACTTACTTCGTAATAAGTTTAAAAGATATGAATGTATTCAGTCCAACACTTCTGACAATTGCCAACAACGTAGTCCTCTGAATTTTCGATAGCCCCTACTCGAAATCTGTAATGGCCTACAGCTCTTCACAAATCTTTGCATAGCTTTAGCGTTAACTCCATTTATCCACTTGTACTTACACCAGCACGAAAGTGTTTTCTTCGATGCATGTTGAACGTTCCCGCTAAATCGAATACAACAAATAATATTCCCCACAATAGAACCATTACGTTTAACCGATAAGCTATCCACGCAGCGTCCATTTCGCTTCTATACGATATCAGTGCACAGTTTCAAAATGTTATCGTAACACGAAGCAGTGCCTCAACTGGTAGAATCATAATACCGTCCACGTCTACGGACATATGAAACATTAACTCGAACTGGCTGTAAGGAACCGAAACATATTCCACCTTCCTCAGAATATTTTTGGTTAAACAGTTGTTTTCATTTGCTCCAGGTCAAAATCCATTCTTCACCATTACCAGAGCCGTCGACATTACGACGAAAAATCCAGATTACCGGCGTATCTTGAAAAATTCAGAATCCAATGCTCCCCATAATTGCTGACCCGTTCTGAAGAATGACTATTACTACAAGTGAAGTATGGAGTAGCTTGAAGAAATTGGAATTTATATGTTTGGTGTGATTTTTGTAAAGACACAGTATATAGTATGTATTTGTAATACCTACCTAAATTTTGAAATATGTATATTATGAAGTGTTGGTATGAAATTTATTTACCACACCAGTCGCGTGTTAAAATCTTGAATATAACAACCATCAGATGTGCATTTTGTCCATGTACCTCCTAAATTTAAAAAGTGAATAAAAGTAATGTTACATCGGCTTCAATGCAACACACAATGACCGTAATAATCACAACGCTTCCAAAATACTGCCAACATTAGTTACTGCCCGATACAAAGGTCATAAATAGCATTCCATGAACAGTCAGTTATTGTTTAGCTGGCAATTTTTCTTTGTTTCTGCTTTAGGGGATAGAAAATAATGGACCCCAAACACTAATGAAACCGTCAGCCTATCACATATCTTACGCAATTGTGGTTTCCTTTGCATCCGACACCCGTGACACCACTCCGTTGTTCGAATCAATACATGCATATATTTTGGAGATAAGAATATCGAATAATATTGATCATTGTAGTGTAGATGTGAGCATTTCATATTATGAGCCTAACCACACGTGCGCTCGAATTCAGTAACCATCCATACACGCCCAGACGTATAAGTATTATCACTCATCATTTCATTTCTACAATATTATATCAGTGCTGCATATAATTGTTCATACAATACAACTGCGCCGTATAAAATTTACATCATACTACCTCCTATTTTTTTTAAATGTTCAATATGACATCTATCACGCCCTTAGTTTTTTACCATCAAGCGTCCAATATAAAAGTGCATAAGATTGAGGCAATGCAAAATGAAGGCGTTACGTGAAGACGATATTCTGCTAAAGCAATCCAACCCACATCAAGTAGGCAATCGTCTTAAGTGCATTGACTTGAAATTCCATGACACAGTAATAAGTACAACCACAGCAAAAGAAATATTTTCAGCTTGGTTGCGGCGGTTTCGAAACAATTCTCTGGTGGAAATGCATATAAAATTACTAATGTTCTGTGATCTGAATTTGTTCAGAGCACTGGTGTTACTACACCTTACCTTATATTCCAAAGCTCAAGCTCAAACTTTCATGAACGAGAAAGCAATAGTTTGTAGCAACGGGAACGATGACTTGCACAGACCATCACTCATTTCACGTGCGCTACAAAACTTTCTATATGCCAAGATCTCCCCAGTTTTGCTTCACTTTCTAAACCCAAAACACTGCGATCTACCATCGGAAATACTATTTAGCACTGCTATAATATCTTCGATCTCAAACCAAGAACACGATTCATTTTCAATTAAACGATATCGAAAGTTAACTACACGTCACGCTCTGGAAGGCAACATCACAATTGTGGTAACAGCTTCATTAGGATGGCGATCTGTTCTGCACTTACACATATTCCCCGACGCAAACGAAAGTAACGGATTGGTTAAATCTTGGTGGAATGATCATTTATCAACCGCGTTTACCAGATATGTGTTAAATTCATTAATATCCGGTAAAAGGCTTCTACGTCTACTATTTTATGGTGACAATTTGCAATCCAAATGCGGCGGATATACCCGACATATGGATCTGCACATCACTATAGTTGAAAGCATATCCAACATTGGCGACGAACGAAGTACGATTTTCGAATTTGCGAAACGGTTTGGCGAGAAGGTGGATAGATACAACGTATTTCATCAGCGGTTCTTTCAAAAAATAATCATTCTATCAACACAAAATGGACAAAATAGGAATGAATTGGATATGTACTCGTTCTGTCAATACTGTTACTACAGGTCAAATTGGATCAAAGTAAACACTAAAACAATCAAGCACATGTTGTTCTTTGGGTATTCATATCTTGACAAAATGCTGCAAAGAGACATCAAGGTTTTCAAATGCAGTCGCACAGGTTGTCAGATGTCACAATTTGCTAGAATGCCAGACGGACTTAATTTGGGTATAGAAATATTTCGGGCGGGCATTCCTACCAATGCGTCTTATTCCATACTTTCCGGGTCATACTTAACTACCGCCGTTTCTTCATTTCCCATCGTTCTATTGGATGTTCACTGGTCTCCGACAATTATCACTGAAGAGGTATTCATTCAGTTCATCACTTGCGATGGTGGTTACATCGCTTCGGGTATTTCATTTCAAGGCTTCATTTCAGCTTTCGACATATCCACATGGCTTCTTGTATTCGGACTCTTTGTCCTAATGGCCATTGTGCATCACCAAGCACAATCAAAAGCCATTACCGCCATAAGCATAAGCACCCGCATATTTCAATATATCGAGTCGGCCTTGGCTGTACTGAGAATTTTTCTGTATCAGGGCACTGAACGAGAATTTAACAGGCTGAAGATGCCCGTTCAGTTGTGGACAATTAGCATATTCATTATCGGCTACTTCTACATGGGCGACAATATTGGCGACTTGACTGCTCCTAAAGAAACAATATATTACCAGACGTTTAAAGAAATATTGGACATGAAGTATCAGATTATATTGCGACAAAGTTTCGAGGGAAATCCTCTGTCAACGCGGCGTGTAAATGTTCCATTCCTGGACCGAAACAAACACAAGGAAAACATTCTCAATTTTGTTCAGTTCACTCCATTTGGTCATCTGCTGGATACCTCAAAGGGATTGCACCTTCCCAATGGGACCACTGAACACAATCTGCTGCGTGGTATAGCCGAATCCAATAACGAAGTAATCATATGGCTATCAGTCAAGGTTATATTTCGACTCTTTCCCAAAATTTGCAAAAGGATAGCACTCGTTGACTGGTCTGATGTGGTCAGTGAGTTTGAACCAGACTTCAGGCGGGAGGTGCTGAGAAAGAACAACCCTTCAAAGTATATCATATCCAAAAGCGATGAGCCACTTATATCGCATTATAAAGGCTGGACATTTGCAAATTGGGGAGACCCATGGATTTTGGGTAGGTACAAGGCCATGTGGACATCAGGTATTTTCAAATATCTGAATGGAACTGTGAGCGCCAGAAAACATTTGCATTTCCGAAGGAAGGATGCCGCAGCTGATAGTATTTCTAGCAGGACATCTGAATTTACGCTATCGTTGAGTCACAATACGGTTGTTATATTTCTTGCATTGGGAATCGGATTGTTTGTAGGATTCATATTATTTGCTGTGGAAATCTACAGGAAAATAAATATATTTTCCAATCAGCTAAAAATCAACGTGGAAAACTGCTACGCTTGGCTCTCTACTAAATTTGTTATACTATACACAATGACTACAAGACTGTGTCGCAATTTAAGAATACATAATATTGTGCTTGTTAAGGAGATCAATAATTCTCATTTAATTTAATAAATATATTACATAATCTGCTAATGGTATATTGCGTGCATGAGTTTTATTATCATAATATTTATGACATTAGCATAATCGAATCTAGCTTATGCAACCATGCTTATGTCAAATCAAAATTATATTCGATCCAATGTGTAATATCTGGTGTAAAACATAACAAACCATTCTGAAATGTAGAGATATACTTACATATGCATTTACCTAAACGTGAAAAGTTTTCAAGTTTACGGCCCGTACGATATACATACGTTAATGTATGCTTATCATGTAGCTATAATTGAAATTATGTATGGCGTGACGTGACACGTAACCCACTTGACCCTACAAGCCTAGTCAATTTTCAACATGTTAAACTGTGCCACTGTGGCACTGCCACAAATAATAAAGTGTTGTTAACGAATATCAAGCACCCATTAATAATTTATAAGTGATAATCATCAGCATCTTAGTTTGTACTAATGTAGTATACTTTGTAATTATAATTACTTAAATATAATCGTCAATAACCTCGTTTCATAAATTTAGGCTTGTACATCATTTCATTTTACTCACAATTTTGACTACTTTGTTGTATGAGAAAGGCAAAGCTATGTTGAACTTGGTAACTTGTAATTAGCACTACTGGCTTAATTAATACTACATTAATAAATATTATAATCGCGTGACTCAAGGCGTAACGGAGGATTGTTGAGATTGTTAATTTTTGTATATTCCCATCTATTATGTGATTATTATTTATAAATTGGATTAATAGGTGAATTAACTCAGGGTTTGCATGCTAATGCTGGATCCACAGAACGCGGCAGTGCGAACGAAGGCAACATATGATTCTTGTTCTGGTTTCATTTTGGACCGTCTTTTGCTTCAATATTTTGCATTTTGACAATCAATCACTTCGTTTGCAATAAGCCGTGGAAGTGTACTAATGCATTTCGGGATTACATAGTCAAATGAAGCAAACATACAACCATTTAATAAGAATGCAAATGGATTGCAAAAACTGCAGTGTGTTTTTCTAACCTAATTTGCATGGTAACCACTTCTACAATTCTTATTTTCAACCGTAGCAAAAGTATGGTATTTTACTGACAACTTGTAATGTTTTACGCAGTAGTAATTGGCTCAGCAATTTGACCATATCCTTTGTTCCTCTTGAACAACTACTCCACATGTTACGAATGATCTTTAAACCAGCAGTAATTGCCAATTTACCTACATTGCAAACGCTGTGCAAAATATCTTCACAAATAGTTCTCGTTTCTAAAAGGAATTGTGCCACGGAAATTGCAACGCAACCGACATACACAAGAAATACGACGATAAGGTTTCCAGTCACGGTTAATCCTTTCGGAATTCCAGACGCATCCTCCTTTGCCAACTGTACAGAAGCGTTGTATGTTGACCTACGTTGAAGCCACTCTTCCCATTTGCCAACTATTCCAGACTGAAACACTGAATGAGCCCGAATGACGAAATGGGTCACGGGACAATCCAGATACGCAAATAACCACGTCATTCTAGTACTACCGGCGCTCTCCTTGCTCATGCTCACTGCATTGATTCTTGTTACATTTTTTCGTTTTTTCAACAGAGCCTTAAGTCGTACATACATGTCCATAGTTTCGTGATACGGGCCTACATAGGCATCACGGTCGCATGCAGATACGACTTCTGTCATTCTGGAAACCTCGCTAACAAGGAATGCGTACACAGCTGATTTTGGTCGGACTAGCCTATCTCTAACATTGTCTGCAATGCTTGTGCCATTGTAACTTGATGAATTCCCCTGGAAGTATGCAAACTCGAAGCGTGTCTTTAACGCCGGTATATGCATCCTACCAGTTGCCATTTGTGTCCAAAACCTGAATGGATTCGAGTTCACATATCTTGACACCTGACTATTCATGTTATGGACCATACTCCAAAACTCAAAGTTATGCTTGAACAATTGCCCAAAATACTCCAGCTTTTCTTTTGGCAGTGGTGCCGTTAGTTGAGTAATATTGTTTCCCTTGTAACTATTGGAGATTACAATTGCCATTAGTAACCAAAAGTAGGTGAGGATCCAGTAGCGGTGCGACACGTTTGTTGATTGCTCTAAAAGCGTCACAACTGCAAAGCAGAGAGCCTGGATTGTTGTGCCTCCTTTCATTAAATGCTTCAGGACAAATGCCAAGCAGGCGGAGGAAACAATTATCAGCAACCAAATTTTGTAGTCAAAAGCGGAAATGAAGCCAGCTAGCGACAATGTCCCTGTCTCAAATATGGGGTGGCATGTTATGAAGTGGTATCCCTTGCGATCGTACATCGCAAACTGGACAACATTGATTGTGTCATCAATTGCAAACGTAGGGAGAATTCGAAACTCGTCCAGGGTTACTGCATTGGTGACATTTGAGTGAATGAGTTCAAGAAATATTGCTCTCAGGTCAAGCTTTTTCTTTTGAGTTTCGAATGTGTACATTCGGCTCTCACCATTTGTAGTTTCCGCGCCGGGATTTGATTTGGCCACCCTCCAAATACTTTTCCCATGCTGCCGCCGTTTTTCTAGCATTTCTTGGAATTTTGTGTACGACAAATCCATCCAAGAGGACAGATCTATTGAGTCGTACTTGAGATTCGACAGGAGTGAATATATTTCACCCATGGACTCTTGTGGCTTGTTAGGTTCTTCAATACGGAACACGGTTCGTATTGCAGAATCTGAAATTGAATCTATAACATGTAACGTTGAATTCATGCAAACATTTGCGCCATCGACCTCGAGGTGACGCTTGGCAAATGACAGCGACACTTCCCAGAATATTTTGGCAGGCAAGAAAACCATGTCATGTTTAAATGTTTCATCTACTATACCAAATGTACTCCAAACATATTGAAGGTTTAAAGTTTTCTCCGTGCCGACCATAACAAAATAATTGTCAGACATAACAGATGATGGAAATTCCAAATGGTTACTGCGATCTGCTTTCCAGTCGATATAGTGTGACATGAGTTTGAGATCCGACGGTGGCATGAGAGGCGCTTTGTTAAATATAAGCATAATACTTGTCCACGAGTCACAGTCGGGCGGTGCAATATACAAGATCACACGGCAAGGAGAAGAATAGCTGGGAGTAGCATTGAACCGAAACCCTTGACCTTCAGCAATGGTATAGTAGTTGCTCATCCCACAGGAAAATCCACTGATGTAGCTCCGAACCAGCGTATATTCGGAGTATACTATTGGAAATGTGACAGGTTCCACATTATAAACGTACATCTGGAAATACCATAACCATTTAATATGTTTCATAATGAATTATCGAAAGGTGAGAATATTGCATCACTGGACAGTTTTGTAAAATGGTGACAGCATGAACTTACCGAACCTGGAATGACCAACTGCGCAATATGAACTGAACAATTCTGGAACACTGAAAGATGGTGGTTTAGGTCCAGAGGAATATTTGTAGGCACGCATTCCAAACATACAATCAGATGGAATACCAGCAGTATACCAGTGTATTTTAGTATGTTATTTTGCATGTTCATTTTATGCAGAAACGACAGTCGTGAAATCGGAAAATTAATAAACTGGTTGCTGTCACTATCGGTAACCCTGTATACTATACAATTATTCCGGCTTCCTATCGTAATCCAGACGCACTGATTAGCAGCTCAAATTTAGTGCTAGGTTATAGGCCAACGGATGGAATGATAATTTAATAACTGAAATGACTAAACTATATTCAACTAATTCTCCAGTAAGCACGATTGAATTTAGGATGTTACATGGTTGAAAAAGCTGATTTCATTTTCCCAGATGATGCTCCTAAATTAAGGTAACACTTCGGAACGTTGTTAGAGTATGAAATGAAATGCTTTAACGCGCATTAGCAAATCAGATTATCTATTCTAATATCTATACATTCCAAAGTAGAACGGAATAATATTTTGAAGCCATGTAACTACCATAAGTGTATAATATTTTGCTTGGTAAAAATCTACAACCGACGAAGACAACGCTGCTTTCATAAGGCATATAGATAAACTTGTAATATGGAAACTGCGCATTACAATTTTCAGATCATGCAAGCGTAGATACACTGGGTTAAAGTATTGTTTTGGGTACATGGTTCGTATTACATGAGTGAGAGTGTCGCAGAAAGTAAATTCAATTTTCTTTAGATGTTGGCCAAAAGACCTTGAAATGAATATACAAAGTTGCTGATAAAAAATATTACTCTTGTTTGGGAAGGATACAAGCGTTGCTGGTGACATGAAAACACATGTTCAAGTTCAAAGAGGCGTTTCTCAAGTATATTAATTTTGAATCCTCAGAACTGTCTTAAACGTAGTGTGAAATCCCAAACGATTATAGCCGATGTTTCAGCATTACACAATCCAAAACAATTAACAGAGTAGGCAACATTTCGCTTCATCTGGGAATATGTTAACACATAATTTGTCTTGCCAACTGGATTTTATGTACTGTTGCTAATAGTAAATATACCCGAATCGACATTTTTTAAATGGAGCATAAACTATACACAAGCATGCACGGCAAATGGAAAGTTGATTGCGTGTATTTTCAAAATGCAAATTGCTGCGATGTGTCAATTTCTGAGAATAAATCATGTAATCACATTTAATCAAAATTACAATTAATGATTTCACAAATTCATTTGATTCGTTTTCAAAATTGTTTAGTATTTTCTGAACGTCAAGCCAAATCTTTGGCATAAGGAAATTAGGCTAAAAGTTTTCAAATTAACGTTGTCCACTAAATAAGTTGGATCCCAACTAAAATGGATTGTCTCGATTTTTAGAATTGGAACGTTTGTAAGAATGAATAATGTACAATAGATATCGGTTTATTTAGACGAGAGCTGCTATTGGTATTCAATAAGTCGCTACCTCGGATAATGGTGACTGCACTTGTGAGTTAGTTATACATCACCAACTTTTCCCAACACCTCAAATTCTATTGAGTCTTCACAAGCAGCTGTCACGTTTCCATTTAACGGACTTTCAAACTCGAAAAATATATATTACTGCCCCAATAGAAAAACGCAATGGTGTTCTAATACGCTATATTGCACACTTCATTTGACCTTTGACTCATGGTATGAGACGATACCGGTTCTGGCCAGATCCTGCATCGATTAAAATTGTCCACTAGTTCTCTTATGCCGGAGTTTAAAGCAGTATACCGTCGATTGTTCGACCAATAATGGCTTCATAGTAGGTACTTTTTGTATCCTTTTTCAATCGAAAGCAGTCCCCACAGTGTAAGCCAATTGGTCTTATCGACCTCAGCATTCTCCTTGTATAGTTCCACTTTCGCTTAGAAATCGAGCCAATGGAAAACAATTCCATTGACTTTGCCTTAGAGAGCATCTTATATGTTTTCTCGTCACAATCGGTGATCAATGGAAAGATGGAAAATATGATGAAGCAATCAATCAAACCATCCGCCGGAAGAATCCAGTAAATCGAAAAGGGAATTAGCCCCCATAATTTTACAGATGCCGCACTACACACCACGATGATAACGAAAAACGTTCCCAGCAATATTTGTAGCCACAGGGAAATCCAACGACGGGCAATTGCCATTATCATCTGCAACTTCAAGTACGGATGAGACATATCTTCGACGGAAAGCGTGCACAAACTGTCAATATACTTTGTCATCATTTCCAGCCAATAAAAAAGCAATGTAACATTATAGGACCAGGATGCAGCCCAGTGTGCGATAGCAACTCCAAAGATTACATAACGAATAATTATCATTTCGGAGTTGTTAGACGGGCACAAACTTGCATTTTGAAACACTCTTCCACTTTCCTCGTTAAAGCAAGTGACACAGTTGAGGACATGGTAGAAGCCATCCAAGTTGTAGTACACACAACCAGGTCCAAATACCATACCCATAACCCAATCCGTCATAACCGTGTTGTTTAGCAAGAATCTGATGTACTGCCACTTTTTCTGAGAGGATCGAGTGCGTGCGGCGGGTCGATTTGCTTCTGAAATCAATTTAATAAAAATAGGAACACATGTCTTTGTAAGGACTTCACCAATAAATTATATTCAAATTGGAATATATAAGGCTACCTAGTTCTTTAAGAGCAAGGTTCATGATGTTGTATGATTCCACGACATCATAAACGTGGTGTTCTGTAACCATGGCAGTGGCGTTTACAAAGATTCCGATCGGAAGGAGAAGTAAACTGTACATGACGTCTTCAAACCGAAATTTTGAAATGTTTGCAAGAATAAATAAACCAGATCCAACGACGAACACATTTGACAAGAACGTTGCGACATACCAGGGCCAATATTTTCTTTGAAATCTGCCGCCAGTAAAAAAGCGACAGTTCTTGTAGTCCCACTGGATGACCGGAGTCGGCGTGAACCAGAATAGCTTGCACGCCAATGCAACACAGTCCTGCGTGTGCACTTTCATGACGACGACGATATTAAACACGGAGGTTTACTATTTCAGAAAATTTATTTTCTACCCGCTTGGTAAGTCGAGTAAAACAGACTGCAGTCAGCCAGAGAGTATGGTTTAGAAAACTGGTATTCGATCAACCTAAATGTAGCTAGAAAGCTTAAAATAATTACTGCGTTTTTTACTGTGGTACTAAAAGTGCTTTCTCGAAGTGTCTATGAATAGATAATGCATAAATAACTTTTCCAGTTAATCCAGGGTCATTATGGAAAGAAAAACAATTTGATTATTCATTGGTTGTTCCATTTAAGCCCATAGTTACTTAGAATTCGTTGGCCACCCAAGTTGTCTCCGCAAGAAATAGGAATAATATATTCAAAAATTTTAACTATATAATACTTTTCCCTGTTGAAATATTGACTGGGGATGCTTTTATAACGTGCCTATTTCAACTGTCAACAACCGGTTAATGCTTTCAAAATTGACACAAACATTGTACAGAGAGACTGGAACGTCAGCTTTCAAAGCTATGCTTTTTGACAAGATTAGCTTCATCAAAATTTCAGAGCAATTAATTATTGAAACAGTCCTATCCAGACTGTCGGCAAAGTCATGAAATCATCCTTTGAGTCATCGTAATTTATCGTTGATTTCGGACAGAAGCATATTACATATAGTATTAAAAATTATATTTCGTGTCCCGGTGAGGCGGTGTGCAGTTACCATCGGGATAATGGTTACCAACGATAATATTAAGGCTACTTCACTACGACTTAATCAATGTATTTAAACACGATATACCAACGGTATGTAAACCTCATGAAATTGTCTCGTAACGTCTACGAATTTAATTACCAACATTTTTCGCTACTGTAATACTTGCTTTCCTTCGAGCCAAAACAAGTGTTATACGACTGGTACACGTTCAGCATAAATTGTCATAATGGTACCGAAGTCATCGACGAGGAAATTGGTTAGTGTTCACATAGCGAAATTTTTCTGTGCAGACTATCACTGTGAGCCATTACATGTATTTCTTAAAATGTGCCACGTTAATTTGAGGAAAGCAACTGTTTTTCGATTTGACTTTTGCAACTAACTACCCAGGCCTGTGAGAAAATGATTGAAGCTTTTATACCAAGCCAGCGTTTGGGGCAGTCGGTTTATGGGAGCACGCAAAAGTTGACGATCTCATGGAGGTCCACCAATCCATTCAAATTAATCTAATAACATTGTGCATTGTTTGGAATTCGAATCTGAGTATGAATTATTATTTAATTACGTATTTTTTGTAAATCTACTTGTACATATCTATATTCCATTTTTATACTTATAACAATGATATTATGATATAACTATTTTTTCATTCGGCCGTTACGAATTCATAGACAATATATTATGAAACTAAACTATAAATATATATGTTTACAAGAGTATACCCTCAATGGTCCTTCCAATGACTGCCTCGTAGTAAGTAGTTTTCGTGTTCCTTTTAAGTGGGAACACACTCCCACATTTCATAGAAATTGCGCGTGTTGACCTCAACATTCGCCTAACTGTCTTCAACTCACCAGCACTTACGGTTGCCTTGGAATACTGAAGAGTCCTGGATTCAGAAACAAGTTTGCCCGTTTTATCCGGGCAGTCGGTTATCAAAGGGAATAGTACGTATATGGCAAAACCGTCTACCGCAGAACATGACGGAATAAACCAGAACACGGACATTGGAACAGTGCCCCATAGCTTCACCGTCCCTACATTGCACGCTACGATAGTGACAAAGAACGATCCCATTAATATTTGTAGCCACAATGACATCCACTGCTTTGCACTAGTCATTAAAATCTGAAGCTTAATATAGGCCTTAAACATATGCTTAATTGGAAGTCTGGACAAAATATCAATATATTTTGTCACCATTTCCAGCCACAGGAAAAACATGGTAACGACGTACGCGTACGTTGCAGCACATTGGGCAATAGCGATGCTAAAAACGCTACATCTCAGAATATTAAGCATGATATTCATTGACGAACAGTTTGTACACTCTTTTGTAATGGTTCCACCTTCATCATCAAAACAGATAATATATTTGTAAATGTGACACAAGGGATCTTGGTTGTTGTACAGAAAAAACGGGCCCATTGTGTATCCCATGACACATACATTTATAACCATTGCGTTTAGCATAAGTGCAATCCATTTCCACTGCTTGTTGAATGAACTTCTTCCATCTGGAGGATCACGATGTTCTGAAACCAGAAACGCTTTCTTTAACTATATGAATCCACACCCAATGATTTGTACATATTCATATTTACATACCAACATCCCAAAGAGCACTTTTCATTTTTTCGTATCCCTCGATAATATCGGGAAGGTAAGCAGTTGTGACCGTTGCAGTTCCTTGAATATATGTAATCATGGGTAGTAGCAGCAAACACAACACAATGTCGTTAATTCGAAATATGGAGACGCGGAAAAGAATGAAAATCAATGATCCAAAAACAAATGTAACAGAACATATGTACGTAGATACAAACCAAGGAATGTATTTATTGTGAAATCTGCCGTTTGTGAAATATCTATGGTTAGTAGAATCCCATTGGATAACTGGTATGGGTGTAAATTGGAACAATTTGTAAGCCAAGGTGACACAGTCGTGCGTTTGTGTCTTCATGATCAGGAGTGCGAAATTGGGCGATAAGATGTTACTGAAGACGGTTGGTGAGACAGAGAAATTGGGAATTTTATTTTTTATTACACTGAATGAAGATTTAATATGTGATTTTTTTACTTGTATCCTCTGATATGCACTTGCGTGGAGATATATGGAGCTCAGTTGGAGGTCACAACGAGAATGACATATGCGGAATGGGGTATTCAATGTCAAATTATTTTATCAAGTATATATAATACGTTTAAGGTTACATCGTTGCCATGTCAAATATTTAATTTAATTTACAAGGACAATTTACGTTACGCTACGGATTCCGGAATCATGTAAAGAAACTACTTGCTTATTCATATTCTGTGTTATCTCATCAGCACTTGTCCAATTTTAATCCAGAAAATATTTCACAGGAAACACATGATAACATAATCTTTAAACAGTAACCTCTGTAATATTACGTTGGGTGAAAATGTCGTCTTGAAATTCCATTAATAATACATTCTTCCAGTCGCTAACGACACGGTGATGCATTCAAGTTGTTGCATAATATTCGTACACGAAATGAGCTGGCTGTATTTATATAAAAATGATCAAATTAATTGCAGTGATTCCAAAATCCTTTCAGCATGCCAAACAACATTATCCCGTAACTCTTAAAACATTGATTCGCCTGCCGGCGCCAACTAAATTTCAATTTTAGACGGACATGGGAATAGGAATAATACAACATGACGTATCTTCTAATACAGATATTTGGCTAGAAATTGATTGTTAGATAATTTATAATATCGGTGGTATGGTCAACGTATACGAAATTCGTATTACGAATTATTGAAATGAGTACGAGCATTTTAAGCGACATCAATGTATCTGTACAACTTTACATTCATTAAGTACAAAAATAGTCAGATATGAAAGCGAAGCTGGACAGATAAAATGCCACAAGATATCCTAAATAATATCCAAGATATTGAAAATCATATTGGTTTTAATGCTTGCTGGAAAGTTTGAAGCTCTACACCGGTGACGACGGCAAATGTATGTCGCATGCAGTACATCAGATTTTAATACTTTGAAAGTTGTGCTGTATTAAAGCCTCGAAGTTGTTGCAGTACCTCAAATTTTGTAGTGAATATATTGTCAATTCTCTCCAAATGTACTTATTACAGCTCTTGGTGTAACCAATCTGTTGACATTTTCATTTTTGTATGCGTACCCCAAGGTCAATCCCGATATTGCTACAATCATCATCATGAGTTTACCGTAATAACTTTTGTAAGTTTCTTTGGAGAAAGTGTCATTTTGTTGTAGATACATGCGAAGCAAGCATTCTGTGTTTTTCAAGAAACTATGTTTAACTGATAATAATGGCGACAATTTTGCATTTAGGAAAGATCAGAACGCATAGTACGATACAGAATTTGTGGGGAAAGTGGTAAAAATCTAACATACCTACATCGTGTTTTGTGTATGTTTATACATGTATAAATGCATTACACATTAGAACATTTCTTTAACGTTGGTATGTCCAAAATTACCAGTTATCCCAACGCTTGAGACCACAAGTTGGAAGCGCAAGATTATGTCGTGGTGAATATTGTGACGAGCCTAAGCATTGCTTTAAAGTACTAGATTGTGGTATTATCTCGGAATAGCATCCGGTGATTTTTGACGTTTATTTGTAACATGTAGGGATATAAGCTAGATAGTCAAGAGATGCATTTTTCTTATGTTTCCTTTACATGTTGCAACTCAGTACCAAACAACTCTATGCTATGAGAACATGCTAAAGCAATAGGTGTTCACAAACTAGCAAGTCTTCATGTCGCGTAGTGTTTGTCCGTCTGCCTATATGATTCTGTAAATGATTTGGTTTTTCTAAATTGGGAAATTGTAAGCAATTTAAATTATTTTTTATGTAGATCTCACGCGATCACGTTAGAGCTAAAACTATGATTACCGATTGATTTCGGGTGATTTTTAGAAACACTTGTGCCTTATGACGGAAAGTTGGATATGTCACAAATTCATTGATAGAGTTAGAGCTTGCAATGACGATAATGATGCGATTCCACTACAACATTTGTTGTGATCTACTATTTGCCTTAAACCTTCAATATTTTAGAACACACGTCAGCATCGTATCTGCAGCCTGTCGGCACTTCGGTTTCGTGCAAATCCATACATTCATTTTTCGTTTTCTTCCATCATGTTTTCGTCATCTCAACTTAAAATCCAGATGACTCACTCATACGTTCGACTTACTTACAGCTGTGCCTTGCCCAGAAAGTGGCAACTCCTTACTACTCGCAGTCTAATTCTAGTTTCCAGCATCTTATTTTGTATATTGTAGAAATTAATTACTGGATTACTGCATTGGTTTTAGTACATCTAAATATTAATTTCCCTTTCAACTTATTTTCAAAATAACAAGCTAGTTTGTTCCTGATATATTTTACTTCGAGTTTTGTAAACCTTAAAATCAATTTAATTACAAAAGATACAAATTTCCAAGGGAGGAAAACTTTTATTTTTTCTGCGCCATTATACCTATTTATACTCTGAATAAATATGGAAAAAGTAAGGACTGATTCATGTCCAGCCGCAACATCTGGAAATGAATATGATGATATAATGCAATTGCTAAGCATTTTTCCGGAAGAGGTAAGATATAAATTAAAATTAAGATGAGATATTAAAGCTAGTACACATATCTGAAATGTTAAATTGTCTTCCTAGTGGTGATCCTAAATGATTTTATTTTGTTTATATAACTACTTAGATTTGGTCCCAAATTTGTGATACCATCTCGAGCAGTGAGGATCTGCTCAACGTTAGCAAATGCTCCACATTCTTTTGGAAGCTATTGCTCCCAAAAAGGGTACTGTACCTATTCCCAAAAGTTTGGGAGGTTTTAGCGACACAGTTTGAAACTGACCGGAACTACTTTAAAGATTTGGACAAATTCGGTGAGAATATGAAGAAGGCCAGCGACCGCTTATCATCCGTTACATTGGATTTCTATGACGAGGATGGAAACGATGACGTTTTACCATTTCGTCATGTTCCGTCTGATCCAGACCTGCTCCGTACTGAAAACACTCGTCAGGAGTGGCTACGAGAAGTTTTGAAGTATCGGCTAGTTTGTAAGACGTGGACGAATGCCACGAATAACTTTTATGAGAACCAACTTCACCATTATAAAATGCAACATGTGTACCAGAGGCAGGAAAACGTTGTCAGGACGTCAGGATCATCTCCAGGCATTCCTGACATTGGTAGATGGACAGAAGTGACATTCAATTCTTATAACCCAGAGTACGTGGAGGAATATATTCACCATTTCGAGAACACTCACTTGGCCAATCTCCATCTCCCAAAGAATCCTTTTTTGTCAAGGAAAGTGGGCTTCATCTACTTTACCAACAACGTTAACCAATTTTTAGTAAATGTCGCCAATATCTTGGCAAAGTACGGGCGACATATCTGGTATGCTACTTTCCACGTAACCTCTTTGGGACGCGCACATTCTTTGGCAGAGTATTACTCAAGGTTACGGGGTTTCTTACAACTTCTACCAAACTTGAAGGTTTTGAAGATTGGATTTGAGAGTGACTACATTGACTGCATTACACATCTCCCTGATCCTATGGACTACTCAGAAGAAGGGTTGGAGGAATTAAGGCAAGCCATTCTCCTACATCCTCTCCACCAACACGGGAATATCAGATTTTTGAGTTCACACAACGCACCTGCTGCATTATGCAACGAGCTTGTTAGAGGCTGCCGCAACGTGTCAATGCTGGAAATAACGGCCAATGAGAATAATGGTCGCTATGACATTTGCTCGGTGCCACTGCCAAATCTAGCAGAGCTGTCCATGAGATTCAACTCTGATGAGGAATTTTTCACGCTGAATGATCCTCAAATAAATTGGGCTTTAAACCGGCTATACTTGGATTTTGATCTCTGCACTGTTATAGAATGGCCCCGGGTGTTTGCCGTACTGGAGACCAAATGGGCTGGAACTCTCAAGAAGCTGAAAATACGGTTAAATCAAAATCAATAAATATTATATATGCACCATGTTTAACAAATTAACGTATTTTATATTTAAACTTAATTTTTTCACCTTGATTTTCATTTCATTTATATTCTAGGCTACCACGATATGCCCCAGAACCTGACTCGCACCTGGAGGCAAATCAGTTAGGCGAAGGCAAAGCCGAGTTCAAGCAGTTGCTGGAACACCACATGGGTCAGTTCATGGAATACTTTGCCAGTAACAGTAGGGATTCGAATAGATGTATTTGGTCCGTCTTCCCAAATTTGGAAGCTATGAAACTTTTGGCCTTTGAGTTTCGTTTTAGCGACAAAGCTGCCGTAAATTATTACAGTCTCGCTACCAGACATGAGTGCTTAAATGAAAATTGGAATGTTGTGTAGACGTGCAAAATTAGGGTATGATTAAAAACTAAGTTTCGCGCCTTTGTGTTTGCATTTCAGGAGAAAAACTTGTACAAACATGTTCAGTAATTAGATAGTATTATTTTGTAACGCGTACGTACATGATGCAATTTCAATGCCATTTGTCCATGGGTGGATTATTAGTTTTGTATGCTTTTACTGGTAAATGGAAATTGTTATTGGATATAATTAGAGTTGTAATCTACCGCTATGTTAAAATACATAATTTTAATTTTGCTGATCAATATATGAACCCAGGTAATAAATACTTGACGTAAAATTTGTAACATTGATTTATATATTAATTTAAGCATTAAAAAATAAATATTTTACGCCATAAAAAATACTTAGATTGTGGTCGCATGGATGTTTTGTTTCGCAAAGGTTTTGTCCCACATACTTATTCGCGATACTACCTAAACTGAACCGAATTTTTTTCATTAGGAAAGTAAACATGAAAGGCTTGAAAGCAAACCTTTTAATAGTCAATCATGTTTGCATGGCGTATTATAAACATTAATGTCAAGATGTCGTTGAGACTAAATGAAGTCCCAAACAGGAATATATCTTGCAAACAATTTATCTTGTTGCGGGTTTTGTTTGGTTATGCTTTGACTATCATAAACTGAAATGTTTGGAATTCAAGCTGAAATGGACGTTGGAACGTTTAGTTACCATTATGAAATTTGCTGGAAGGGTGCCCTTACGTCAGCTATCATTGCAAAACGCGTTCAAGACAATTGTGCCATACAGTTCGAATGTCACTGAAATGTCACGCCACCTTGACCTAGAAGGAAATTTTCAAGAAGGCTTCAACTCATTTAAACAATTTCGTCAGGGACTTATAAAAAAGTGTAAGTCAGCCTACTTGTATTTCATTAAATATTATATTTATTGAGTATATATTACATACATGGAATTATTCATTCATTAAATGATGAAGCGTTAACAATAAATTGCGATGACACATAACATGATTCCCTATTCCTGAAGGTACCAAACGAGTTTCAAAATCTCTGCCCCGGGTATCCTTAATGCGAAATGCTAATGCTGGCGGTGGAAACAACTTACACGAAGAAATTCAAGGCCCAGCCTTGTCCGTGAAAGTTGAATACTCCACTGCAGAAGAAAACTCTGCGCCCACCGAGAAGACAATAAGTACCTAGGAAGCTATTTCTCGGTATGATGAGATAGGGAGCGTTGCTATCAAAGAGAAAATCGAGGAAGACACCTAGCCAGATTGTGACGATACCCTGGAATGTGTTGACGGTGCAAAATCAGTAACCAAACGGAAGGATACTGAAACACCAGTGGCATACCCGAGATCTGCAAATTCGTTTTCAGGGATTTCCGAAGCTGAAGAAATTTCATCGGCTAGAGAACCTTACCATCTTCGAGAAAGTAGTGGTGTCGTTTATGTAAAAAATGAAAGTGGTGACGAATGTGCTACTTCAAGTCAGGACAATGATTTTGCTATCCGATCGTCATCAAGTGTTGAAACCGCAGACTCAAGTATTTCGGATGCAAGTGATGACGATGAAATCCCATATAGAGAAACTAATATATTGGTAAAAAGTGTAGGTCGTAAAATAAAATTACATAGGAAAGTTAATGTTACTTCAAATGCAGCCACAGGTCATCCCAAAACAGAGAGAACAAATCCGGAAACAAATTCAGCTTTTGAATGCTCCAAATGTGCTACGAAATTTAATGACAAAGGTCTTCCAAAGAAAGAAGGTTGAAATGACACCGGGACCGAAAGCATAAATGTTGGAAAGTTAACTGTAGCACCTGTGAAATGAAATATCCCTGCAAGCGGGATCTGAATAGGCATATAAAAACACACGGGGGATCGTAAGGGACAGTGCTCCGACTGTGGAAAGTGTTTTGCAGCTAGAAAGGATTTGAAAAAGCATGTGTTAATTCACAAAAGATCGACCGTGCCGGGCTTTCAGTGTCCTCTCTGAGGCAAAATGTTTTACAGGGAAGAATATCTAAACAGGAATATAGCCCGACACAAGAAATGAACATGGAAAACTCATTATTTTATTCGAAAATTTATACAACCATTTAAATTGATGCAATATCCATTTCCGGTGAAAGTTTATTAGTATTGCAACTGAAGCTTTAAATTTTATATTATTCTAAAGATACATCAGTAATACATAACACAATTAGCACTAATCATTTGCTACGCCTTTTATGAATTACATTAATATTCCTCGTTCGGAAATAAATATTATACAAAAATGAATAGCTATAAAAATGTGTGCTACCATTATTCCGTATAACTGCCCATTCACATAAACTTACACCTTTCATTAGCATTGCCAATTTCCGCTGTTAAGTATGCTGTTAATTTGTATCAGTACAATTAGTAACCTAACAAAACTACTGGGAGCAGAAAAAATGCAATACGATTCTCATACTAATTTACAAATATTGACTGATAAACGAATATAATATTCTTTAGATCTTTCACAGCAGTTCAAATTTTTAAGGCTCTACCGTAAACATTTGGTAAACTGTATATTCACTTAATTGTATCTACATAAACGGTTTAGGTTGAGACAAAGATGAACCAAGTCGATGATTGTTTCCATTGTGTCCGCATTAACGAACACGGCCCGGCACATGTCTGAGAAAAACAGAATTACAGAGACATAATTAGTTGGAACTTTAAAAGTTTCACATCTCCCTTCATATTTTCGCAGCTCGGCGGTCATTCTTTTACTGAATACATTTAGCAGCAAAACTCCACTACAAATAACCAGGGAGTTACTTATAATAACAACCGAAAACGCACAATATTTAATTAGATGCAAAAAGCTTACCCGAGAAAGACAACGTCATCATCATCTTCGTCGTTGTCGTCAGCAGTGTCCTGCACAATCGTCTTTCCAACCGCCGCGAATTTCTTGAACACTTCCATGGAAGCCTGTAATTAATTTGATTTCATTAGAAAGACAGTCACATTTATAACAAATCAAGCTCCAGAAAAGTAAAACATGCACGACATTACCCTAAATCTTCCAGAAATACATATTTTTGCAAGGCTTGGCATCTGGAGGAAAGCGAGCGTAAATGCGATATGTGAAATGACCGAATTCCTTGCTGTAACTCGCGTAGGACTGGAACCTTCCAGTTGTAGGTAACTCAATTCTACGAGATAAGCAAAAAGTTTTATTATGACGTACTAGAGACTATATTTCATAAATTATATTAAATTAATTTCATGAATACGCCTTACCAGTCAAGTTTCGAATGCATGGAGATACAACAGCGTTTTCAGCAGTAAAGAGCAATGAAGGATTTCTTCGAACGACCTTAATATAGTATGGTGGTACTCCAATTAAGAGGGCATCCCAGTGATCAGCATTGAAAACTTTGCGCTCTTTCGTAAGACGAATAGTTAACTTCTTTAATTGTCTCATTTCCCGAAACAGGTATTTGACTCCATCGACTTCATCGTCAGAAAAGCGAACGTCCAGTGCTTGCAAGTGGGAAAATGATCCATGAATTCGTTCCATTATATCCACCGGGACGCTAACAGCATTATTGGTAGTACCCAGCACATCAGAAGGACCCTGGATCAATGTTACTGCCAGATCCCTGACACTTTCAAATTCGGATCCCTCTATCCACGATCGAAACAGTGGCAGTGTTTGATCACGCAGGGCAATTGTTTCTAAAGCTGGCAGCTTTTCCTCCAAACGCGTTTGATTTTGCTCCAGCAAAAGATTGCTTGTGTTCAACAAAATCCGCTTTAATTTTCCCATCTTAGGAAACCGGAAAACTTGTTCCATTCTGTTACTGAAATCCATTGCTCTGAATTCCATCACGCTGAATTCGACCAGCGTGTCACAAACTTTGTTCAATAGGTTTGTTATTACATCATTCGCTACATGAAAGTAGCAAATGTTTAAATGGATGCGAGTCAGAGTGGATCCGAGATTCGAAAATAAACGACACACTCCTCTACTCATCAGTTCACAGTTGAGCTCCAAATGATTCACGTTCGATGGAAATTGCAAGTACTCGACTCCAAATGCAGTAGTTTCTATATAACCTTGTTTGCCGGAAATGGCGACGGATGTCAAATTTTTGCTGATGGATAATATTGATTGGATAAAGTAGACGGAGTAGTAGTTGTTATCCAACGAACTTACAGTTCCGTCCAAATTTTCTCTTCTACATCTTACGGTCAATTTTGTAAGATTCGGAAGCGAGAGATGTGCAAACATGTAGGGCATCGAGCCTCCGTCCTTTGGTAAATCCAGTTCCAACTCAAACAGATTCTCCCCGCACAAGGATAAGCACATCAAAAAGTCGTCGTAATTTTCTGCCCGAAAGAAACCTTTCTTTGCAACGATTTTGATTGGAGGCGGCACATTACTGATCCTCGACTGGACAGTTATTGTCCTTACAAACCGGTGAATCAAATTTCCATTACCCTGAACGTCTCGTGTTATCAAGTAGAACTTGGGTTCGTCAAGAACTACTGTAAACAATGGTCGCCGAAGTTTTCTTAGACATTTGGAAATGGACACACGCCATTGCTTTTGGACGAGACGGCATGATTGAATAGCCCTCAATGTAAACTCTCTTAAATAGCCGTTAACCACATTCTCTAAAATCAGTTCCCGCAGCTACCGGTAAAGATATAAGTAGTATATTTTAATTTTCTGAAAGCAACGCTCAAGGAATCCTGTTAATGATATTATTGCATAACGCAATCAGTGATTTGCATTTGACTTACCAGGTCATTCCCAAATACTTTTACTCTTAGTGCGTTAAGATCCATTTCTGATGAATTTATCAACATTAATCTCTATTTGATCGGTATATATTTTGTTTCATGAATTGCAAAATTGTCACCAAAATGTTTACGGTTGAATACACTATTGCCGCGATTACATCTACCTACAAATGGAAATAATTAAATGTAAATAAAAGAAATCCCTATCAGAATTTTAGGTCGGAACATATGACGACTATTTTATAATTAAACGAGAGCGCACTTTGCGCTACACACCCTTTCTTTTGTGGTGCCTCAATGTATAAGATACGGTATGCTCTTCCTCGGATATACCTCATACAACATACCTCAATTCTGTCCAAAACGATAATGCTTCAATCTATGCATCCTACACTAAGCAATGTACAACTGAGCATGCAAAAAATGTATACCATTCTATGATGTGAAGCAAGTGTAAGTTTCCTCCATTTCCACAATGATGTGTTACGCTGGGAATAGCTGTGCGTGTTCACATTTTGCCGAGCTGGACAAATTTTGTTCCTTTGAATTCAGAAAGTCACAAACTGTGTGGGTTGTTGTAGAATACTTTTGTCAAGGCATCCACATAGGTATATGTATCTAATCAGTTGGAACCAACACGAAATCACCGACAATGGTGAAATTTTCATTCGTTCTAACGTTATCGGTTTACGATGCTTTAGAATAGATTTAATGCTCTTGCGTTTGCGGGATTAGCATCAATATTTCGTAGCATTTATTGAAATGTATAAACAAAACTCAAACGGGTTTCGCCTTTGTAGCAACCATCTTAACAGCGTAAACAATTTCTATAGTCTGAATGAACAAACATGAATCAATGTGGTTGCAATATAAATCATACAGAATATTCCAATGCAATGGCAATCTACCTGATGAACAATATGTATGGTTCCTTTTGCACTGCTTGTTTTATTATTCGAAATCCATTCGTCGACCATATAAAGACAAGTTTCTCTAAATCATTTTAATGTAATCAATAATTCATTGGAAATTTTCATGCTCGTTGTAATATTTCAAGAGCGACAATGTGTCATGATTGATTTAAATATAAGGTACGAAATGAGTTACATTGTATAAGATGAAACGCATATCTGTTTATTGGAATCATTCATTTAAGTTTGTGGAGTGGCAGTAATTTAGATATGAAATTGTAACTTGCCTCACTGAATCTGTGGTAACGATGGCGATTGATCGCAAATAAATTGTTGGGACAAATATTGATAACAAGATATCTTATAACCACTACGCAGAAAAGTCACACGGTAGAATTTCACCAAACTTTGTGTACAGGGGTAACTTCATGCATAGATCACGAATCTGTAATAAAAAGTGCGATAGTCCCCGCAAGGGACGTAGCTACGGGCAAAAAACCCGGCCACCGACCCCAAAATGATAAAAATGATTATTGCGGATTCGTATATAGAATTAAAAGCTGAGCAAATTTTGTAAAAAAACCATAAGCCAAAAGTGCTGTCCTTGGGCGTTACGGCGGATGAAAAGTAGGATTAGGCGGACCTAACCTAACCGTAATAAATCTGTCCCGTAAATAAATAAAAAATGTATTAATGTTCAAACCTCACATCACCTAGCTTAACTCGTCTGCGTAGGGGTACATTCGTGCATATGTGAGGTATCTACTAACAGGTTAGAATCTATCTATCACTATCTACTTGAGGAAGTGTGGGCGAAAAGCCGACGGGGAACCTCCCAGGTATATAGTCATTGTTGCGGATTTGGACAAAAATTAAAACATGGGCACATTTTGTAAATTACGAGACAAATCCACTATCCTTGGCCGATACGGTGGCTTTACGATTACGTCACCCTTATTATCAACAATCACCAAAATAGTGACAACCATCACGACCACTTTAGACAGTGCTAATTTGGCTTATGTAGAAGGTGTACTGGGTTAATGTACTGTATCTTCTCCCCTACCCCTGTTACGGGTGATAGGGCCCGGCTCCGCCGGGTACTGGTTATATATATTAGCACAACAGGAGCTCGGCAGACTTATCCAATTAGCTTCCACAGATATCAAATATTGAATGTTATATTTCATGAATACGATTTTCCAGCCTTGCATAAAAGGTAGACTTCCACTCCAAGAACTTTGTAACTTTATAGTAGAGAGCTATGAATTGTATACAAATTTTTTATTCGAGTATTTAGCATCTACTGAAAAATAATAGTTTTTATTTAATCTGAACAAACAAATCTGAAAATTCAAAATTAACAAATAAAACTCTTTTATGAAACTTAGAAGTTATGTATACAAAAAAAATTAATAAACGATCCATAAAAGTGAATAATTGTGTATGCCGAGTTGCCAAATAAAAAATTACGATTACAAAATAAATAGAAAATCGTAAAAGTGTGTCCTTGTTGACAGTTTAAAATGCATGGTAATATGAATTTGGATTAAATTTTAAAATATAGTAATCCTACACAAAAGTAGAGATACAAACGCGATTATTTGCGTGAATAAAAGTTCAGTGGATTTAAGCCAAACGTGGTAGTGCTTGGTCTTATTTGGCAAACATATATACCTATTGGCACATAAAAATCTTTCAGTCTTGGTTAATTGAGTGCAATGTAGTACCATTAATGTCTAGGATGTAAGCAAGGAGTGTAAAGTGTTTATCTATACAAATTTCTAAGTCTTAATTCAAAAGTTCCTATTGTAGTTAATCTTCGAGATGAACGGTCACAAATGGGTCAATCTAGAGAGCTCCCAGCACATTCCAATGTCAAATAATTGCTTCAACAAGCACTATTTAATCATAATCATAATTACTTCTATAAACTGCATTTATTTTGGAAACAATTAACTAATTAATTTTCTTCGCACCTCACATTGCTCCTTAGATATTTGATCGTGTCACATGCATGTGAATATTGTACATGAGAGATGGATCAATAAAGTCGAATATTTAAATAAAAATGAAAACTATCCGATTTGTTAGTTATTTGATCATTGGAATATTGCTTGTGGCGTGCTGTTTTATAAAATGTAATTTTATCTCCGACTTACATCGAATTAATATACTTTATATTTTTGCTGGAATTGAAAATCAATTTACGCTTGCCTGCTTTGTGTCCTAACACATATACCATTCCTATTACCACAGATATTTGGCAAATAGTTGATCCCACTCGTTCTTATTGCGCAACTGTTTAAATATAATTACACGATTTATATATTTGGAAAGCGTGTGATTTTGAAAGCTCAATCTCATTATTCTGTTTACAATAAAATTATACAGTGTACTTACAGTGTAATTTTCGATTCTAAAATGTTGTAGCTGCGGAAGTTGTTGAATTAGGGAGCGAGCCGCAGGACCTAATGAATAAATTGGTTTATCCTTGAATTGAGTCCCGCGCACAGACAATCGCCTAAGCTCTGCAATTTAATTTCAAAAATGTTTAATGAAACTCAACAGCTTATGGTGGGGTCAAATTTATAATATGTATGTATGTTATACTTACTTTTCAGCCAACCATAGCCTCAACATTCCCTTGCAACTTTTGGACACGCAGTATCTTTGATTTGAAAGCTCCGATTCATAATAAGTATTCCTCTATCATCAACAATCCCCCTGATTCCAGAGTCATCCAATCGGCTTTCGAATATTTCGAGACAGACCCGGTTTCCCCATCCGTTACATACAAGCCTAAACTGGCTGTTGCTCAATGGCATGTTCAGTTTTTCCATATTCGGAAACATACCTATTAATCCGAGTAAGACACCATCAGCCACATAGCAATTTAGAGCCAGCTCCTTTAGACCACTTAACTCATAGTTACCCATGTCGCTCAAGTTGATTCGCGCAATACCATGCGGTCCATCAAAACGCCAGCCACCTTTAATCACAAGCTTAACCAAATTTGGGGTAAATTTCAAAAATTGTAAAGAATTAAAAACTCCAAAGTGTATTATCAGTTCTTGAAGATTTCCAAGTACTCGTTCAACGTTGTCTTTCAAGACAAGTGGGCGGTACCAAAATACAGTGCGGTCAATCCTAAAAAGTTCCGTGGCTGGTTCCAGTTCCAATTTTTTCAAGAAGCTGTTATGATTAGAGAGAACCTCCTTGAGGTTCGCTTGGCCAAACACTTGCAGTGGTAAGGATTCCAGTTGAAGACTTGGGTCCGACAAAAACTCAGAAATAACTGAAGAGGTTGTTTGGCACACTTCCGGACCTGGGTAGAACGTGCTAATGTGCTTCAGTTTTAATTGTTGTGGATCATGCTGTCTAATTGCCTTCGCCGCTGTAAAAATCGCATTCTCAAAATTGATCCGTGAATCTGATGAAATGTTCAATATCTGTTGAGAAAGATAGAAATGGAAAACCTTACAATTGCATATATACAATTAAACTAATTACCAATTAAAAACGACAATATATCTTGATGCTGTACCTCTAACGATGGAAAATGCGAGAACAAATGAAGCCAAACAATTCCAGCATCCCTCATTAGTCTCGGATCAACTAACTGTCAAACTCTTTAGCTTCCTCCTTTCCCCAAAAAATGGTCTCATCCATATGTTTGGAATTGTGTATAACCAAGGACGTCTAGTATAATATTCATCGGTGACAATGACGTTGCGCAGTGTGAGTTCCTCCAGATTGGGGCAAAAGTGGAAAAGAATATAACGGACGTCATCGGTATCACTGAAAACGCAGTCCGTCAGTTTCAACGTTTTCATATTGGGAGCAAGCCGCTTCCAAAACACTCCTGGGTTTAAATGTGTTGTCGGGGAATAGCTCAAGGCAAAGTTGGAAGGAAGCAGCGTCTCAAGCGATTTCCCCTCTTTGTCCACAAAATCCATGAACGCTTTTATTTGCTAACGTTAGCTAGTTTTACTTGTGACAAAGCCGCCCATGTTTTTTGGGATGAATCGCGCCAGGATTTAGAAACAAGTCGACAGGAAATAAGTTCTCTGAAAGAGCTGTGATGCAGAATATATTCCCGAATCTGAAAAGAGAATTACAGACGGTTGACGTATAGTGACGATATATTAAATATTTCAAAAGTGCTTGTAATTAGACATTGACATTTTTTATGTTAACTTATTTCAGCTATGCGTAGTGCACGGTTGTCTTCGCCTTCCATTGTTCACTATATTGACCCGAAATTGGTCCTATAGAAGATATTCCAAACGAGAACTAAATACAAAATATTACACAAAAGTTTTCACAACTTAATGCTTAAAGTTGGAAATGGCGTATCATCTAAGAGCAATATTGTTTTTCTTTCCGCGTCGCCAACTCTTCTGCTAGTGATTTGAAGAAACTGGAAGGCAAAGTGTGTAGGCTACTTCAAACAAACAAGTATACATTACAAAACATACCGTATTAGGTAGCCAATGTTATTTTTATGGTCGACTGAGTCACTAAATACGCCGGGATGGCAGAATATATGGTTAAATATATGCTGGAGGTGCATTGTCCTTTTCCTGTCCTTATCGCATAAAACTCCTTCCGTTTTATTCACGTTAACATATTCAAATATAACACCTCATCGTTCCTTTCAAGAAAATAGTGACAAAAATATCGTTTGCTTTCTATTAGGACTGAACGGCCAAAGGAGCACGATAACTTATATACGTGTACATACTTCTTTATTTCTACTAACGTGTACGTAGAGTACAATGTAATATTGTGTTGGCTTTACAATTATACAAATAACGCAATTTATATGTACCAATTGGTATTGATATGTATTCACATGATTATTAGATGATATCGTTTGAATGAAAGTATTACATTGTGAGAGCTTTAAATACTCAGAATATTCCGGTTCTGCTCAGAAGTTCTGGTCCACGACTCCTAACATTGGTCACAGTTTATGCCATTGCTTGTTGTATGTTACACATGAGCTAAGGTAACAATTTTATGGGATAGGCGTGTGTGGTAAATTATTTACTGTATGGTTATATTGAACTAGTGTTCAACGTTTGAATGCGCAACAAATTGATGGAAACATGTAAACAAGGCACGTTCGTGGATATATTGTTTATATTCTGTCATGAAAATACAGTATTCATCAATGCATTCTTACTGCTCTCGAAGTTAGAACGATAACTATAGACATGATTAATGTACACTGCAATTAACGATATCGTTGGCGATATATGGCTGTCGTTCCGCCCTTAAAATTCGCGACTCAGTATAAAAAATGTGTACAAACATTTCGTTATAACGTATTCCTCTGTCTATCCTACTTCACGACAAAAATCGGCTTTAAATGTTTACCATTATTAAATTTCGTTCTCATTATGTTTGGCAATATGGTCACGGAAATCAATTTTTTCCATTCATTAATGACAATCACATTTAAACCACTGGTGAAGACACGATTTTCACTATCATACATATCTGTACATTACACTATTGTATAACAAAAAGTAATGGTCAAATACGGCCAGGTTGCTGACTTTACATTATCGAGTTCATATTTAATGAAATATGGTTTGAAATAATAAGACGCGAGCGTGACAATCTTACACCAAAGAGCAATAAATAAACATATCATATCCACGCAATGGACAAGATATCACGATGTTTTCCTTCAAATTTGTATTTTCACATAACTCTAAAAATCACGTTCTTCATAGAGTTCGACCTCCATAACCACATGTGGTTGGGTAGAATACAACACATGCAATGAAACAAGGCCAAGCTTTGCTTGTACAGAAAAGCAATTTGTTATAGAATCAGTGAATACGTACATACATGACTCTCTGTGAATACTTTTGTCCTGAAAAGGGATTGTATTTAACATGTTCCGACAAGAGGGAATATTGTCCCCTTGAAAGGCATGTTTTTCATGCATTTATTGTTTGCAGAAAGAAAAACATCTGCTCCAGATGAACATAGTTGATATATTATTTCCGGCCGGAGAGAGAAATGGTGTCAATGTGTTAAATCCATGTTTATCTTTTATTATTGTTTGGAGCCTATCATAAGAGATTTAAGCATTGCAAACAGATGGTATTGCATTAGAAATTAAATTATCCCTGTTTCTCATACTGATCATTTGATGTCGCAATTCAAATAATATTTTAATTTGAGAGTAGTGAGTTATAATGTCGAACAATAATTGTTTATATAAGCCGCTCCGAGATTGATCTACCGAAGTCAATTATATAAAATCTGCAAAACCTACAGTCATGGCCGACCCGATCGAATCAAGCACACTATGTGCTTTCTGCTACAAACACGCTGACAACCTGACCTTCAAAAACGATGAAGCAAACAGTTATGATAAATGTCCAGTTCGCGCTGAAGTTATAAATAGATTCCTCATTTTTCTGGAGCGATTCTGCAGTTATGGAAAGGGAGTGAGACGAGAAGCAAGATTTGTTTGGCCAAATGATTTGAGCTGCTGTGAAGATTGTTAAATTATTCTACACACGTTTTCGGTTAGCTACCACAAGATGAAATGCTTGGAGTTGCAAATAGAGTGGAAAGTGGAACGTTTAGTTAACATTATGAAATTGGCAGGAAGAGTTCCGTCAAGGATGGTAAAGTTACGTAACGCATTCAATTCGGCTGAGATTCTAGAGCGGAATATCAATGAGATAGCAAATAACTTGGAGCAACAAAATAGTCTGCAGCGCCTAAACAAGTTTAAGCGTTTTCGACAAAAGATAATCAAAAAGTGTGAGAAACCATAAAAATTATATGATAAAATATCTATATAAGTCACAGTTTATTTACTAGTAATTATTATTTACTGAATATTTACATTGATTGATTTTCCTTTCTTTGCATCAGGTCCAAAACGGATTTCGAGATCCCAACCTCGCGTGCTTCTACAACGGATTCCCCAAGCACGAAGTAAGGCAGGGTGTTTAATTAAATTAGAAGGCGACAGCTCTTTAGCGACGCACCGATACGATAACGGAGGAGTTACTTTCAAACCACTGGACGCATTCTTTGCATGGATTATTTCCGCTGCCCTGGTGGTGCATTTAATTGGGCCGCGGACAGGGGAGGGCACCTTTGGTTTGATTGAGTCACAGTTTACTGAAGCAGTTGGAGGCTATTCCAAACACACACCAAGTATGCTTCTGGATGAACTAAATTTGGGGGAGTTTGACCATGCCCATTTGGAAAATGACCAGAGCATGGATTGGTATTGTTGCTAAAATTGTACATAAAATAGTATAATGTCTGGCATTATTAAAATGTCATATTCAACTAGTGCTCTTAAAATGTTTTAGCACTGGGCAACTTGTCATTGAGAACCACAAATTCACAAGCTTGGGTGTACTCCACAACGGCGCCTCTGCTGAAACAATTACATGCGAGCTACCAGAACAGTTAATGAACAGTGGAAGTTCAGGGTAAGCGATATCTGATTATTGAAAATACTTTAGCTTCAATCACAAAAACTTCTTGTAGCAATTTCCGTCTTAGTTTTTTATTTTGAATTTAAAGCACTGAAAACACTGAGGCAGCAGAGATTGATGATTTGGGCGAGTTAACATTAGGCCAGGACAAGCAAGAAAATTTGGGTGAAAGCGTCCAATTGAAGAAAGAAAAGGAAGGTGATCGTTTCAACCAAAAAGCCGAAGTGCTTTCCGTAGCGGATTGGAAAGATCATCTTGAACATTGTGACTTTAATGAAGTAACATCAGGCATTAAAGTGCATGAAACGCAAGACAGAAAAGTTGATATTATGACTTTAAATACCGGCGAGAGTGCGGAAAAGTAATTACCCACGCCGAAATATAGTCGTAGAAGGAACAGATACAAAATATTCGTTAAACTAGAGGCTGATGATGAATGCGATATGCCCTTTGACGGTTATGATTTTGATACCAGCTTTTCGTCCACTGAAGACGACTCTCACGACCCATGCCACTCAATGTCAGATACAAATGCTATGCACGAGCCAAACGGCAGGAAAAGTCAAGAACGTGTAGAAGGCTCAGATGTGAAGGACGAAGACGATGGAGAATTAATCAAAACCAGTACCGTTCTCTCCACATCATTATTTAAAAAGCTCCCACGGAAACTGGAAGCATCAAATCCGGAAAGGCGTGCATCATTCGAATGCGTAAAATGTGATGTAAAATTTACGAGCATGAATGGACTTAGGCGCCACATGAAACCTCACCGCGATCCAGTTTACAAGTGTGCACAATGCAACAAAACTATTAAAACAAAAGCAACTTTTTTACGGCATGTTTCGATACACACCGGGACACTACCCAGACCATTCAAATGTTCTAGGTGTGGGAACCGCTTATCCCAAAAAATATCATTTGAACAGGCACGTAAGGGCACACGGAAAGGAAAGGTCCTTATGAGTGAAAGTACGAAAGAACCCGCCGAAACTGCATACATGTCAATTTTGTTGCAAAACGTTTCCACGCCGTTCTGACTTAACACAACACATAAGAAAGGACCACATAGACACTGGTGATGTAGGAGATTGCCCAATTCACAATTGTTCCCAGTGTGATATGAAATTTCCTGAGGATCGCGTGTTAGCAAAGCATGTAAAAGCCGTGCATGCTACACGGACGTGCTTCAAATGCACCACATGTGACAAACAATTTGACTATAAAAGTGGAATGTTGTCGCATATGAGAACCGCACATGCACTCCGTGTGAATTTCAAATGTCCAAAATGTGACAAGCAATTTCTTCACAAATATAAAATGCTGGAACACTTGCAGCATGTCCATGTTCCGCGTACGCATATGTGCTCAATATGCGGGAAAGCTTTCAAAACGGAAAGGGACGTACGTCGTCATAATTTGGTTACTCTCACGGATCCGAGCTCATGGGAGTTTCAATGCTCCATGTGTGAACGTAGGTTTCACGCTAAATTTCGGCTCGACGAACACATTAAAGCATCTCACGAGAACGCCGAATTACGCTTTTGCACATTATGTGGCAAAGGGTTTAAAACGGACCACAGGTTGAAGAATCATTTGAGAGTATTTCACACAGCACCTAAGCTTAAGTGCTCTGAATGCAGTAAAACTTTCAGAAGGAGAGACGGATTGGATGCACATATTGTGTCGACCCATACAAACCCAGACTCCTGGCCATTTAATTGCGACACTTGTGGGGAAAAGTTCGCTAGCAAACGTAGTCTCAATGTACACACTTTACATCATAGAGCGCCGTCGTTCCAGTGCTCAGAATGTGGAAATGCCTTCAGGAGAGAGACTGACTTAAAGCGTCATGAGTTAATTCATAAAAGAGCAAGTATTAGGAATTTCTTGTGCTATGTTTGTGGAAACGCGTTCTTCACGTCTGACAGCTTAAGAAGTCACCAACGAATCCATAGGAAATGAACCCCATGCTACTGTTGTTTGAATTATATTACCTTGGAGCAAATTTCGCAGCTACTTTCTTCATTGTAAACATGTGTGGATATTTTAATAGTTTTATAGAATATCTAACTTAAACTGGAAGAATGTAAGCATATTATCTGCAATTATTTTGTTATGATTTGTTGAATGGTCGTCATTATGCAGTGGCGTTTGTGTGTATTTATTGTGAAACAAAAACAAATTGAAGCATTTTCAAGTATATGCGTTTAAGTATTGAAAATAAAAACACATATATAAACAGTGACTATGATTTTAATTAGATGATAGATAATAGAAACATATACATATGTATTATTTAATATCATTTCGTGTGCCATCCTTTCATAATATCATAAGCAGAAACAGAAATAAGCAAAACGCTCTCATATCAAAGCACAATAACAAATGTGAACAAATTCCAACCGTTTGATCCAACTTTCTATGTTTGTAGTGCGTCCATGTAATTTTGACGTACAGGTACAGCTTCATCAATCGTGACCATTGCAGTCAAACCTCATTTCAACTCGGATGTATGCTACAGCATCAACGCACTCATTCTTCCAAAAATCACAACAAGGATGCCTTCCTGTAAACTCAACAGCAGTGAATGGGATCATCTCAAATACATAACATTAGCAGATCCAGATTTCGCAACACCTGGTAATATCGACATATTACTAGGCTCAGAAATATTCTACGCTTGTTTGGAAATGGAGAAAAGATGTGGTCCACAAGAAAGCCCTTATGCATTGAAGTCAACGTTGGGTTGGTTCATCGGGGGACTTAAACAAGAAGCCGCAGATATATCCACTTTCCACATCACATTGGATGAACAAGTCCAGCGCTTCTGGGAAGCGGAAACCATCCCTGAGTCATGAGTACTCACTAACGAGGAACAACTTTGCCAAGACCACTTTTCATCTACTCACTCCCGTTTACATGACGGTCGTTTTCAAGTATCAATCCCGTGGAAAACTCCAATGCCAGAAGTAAGTAATTCTCGCGCCCAAGCATATCGCAAACTAATGAAATTGGAGAAGGATTTCCATAGCCCAGTTGGAGACCTGGAGAAAGTAAGAAAGCTACAAAATCAACATTCCATGTACGTCGCATTCATGAAAGAGTATGAGGATATGGGCCATATGACATTAGTTACGGAACAACAGCCACCCCATTCACGAGTCTTCGACATTCCACATCACTTTGTGGAAAAGGAGTCCAGCACCACTACAAAACTAAGGGTAGTTTTCGACGCATCATGCAAGATATCATCAGGATTCTCAGCAAATGATTGCATGATGGTGGGTCCAACGCTCCAAGATCCTCTCCACGACAACTTACTCCGTTTCCGGAAGCACAACATTGCCTTTACTGCAGACGTCGCCAAGATGTACAGGCAGATCAAGGTCACACAGGTGGATTCATCTTCATTACGCATTTTATGGAGAGAAAATCCAACACTTCCTGTTCAAGAATACACACTCAACACAGTTACGTACGGCACAGCATCAGCACCGTATCTAGCAGTTCGTTGCCTTCAGCAATTGGCAATGGATGAGAGGACAAGATTTCCAATAGCATCAGAAGCAGCTCTCAACGACTTCTTCGATGACGACCTGATGTCCGGTCAGCCGTCAGAAACCGAAGCAATTAACGCGATTCATCAACTCATCAACATGTGCAACACTTGTGGATTTCCCTTACGCAAATGGTCATCCAATTCACAATCAGTTCTGGATTCCATTCCAGAGGACCTGAGAGAAACAAAATCACTCATTTCACTGGAGGAAAATCAATCATCGTCCATAAAAACATTAGGAGTTCATTGGAATCCAGTCAATGATACCTATCATTTCATCATCAGTCTTCCTCGTCAGTCTTCCAGCACTTACACAAAGCGAATCATTCTCTCAGAAGTGTCCATGATCTTCGACCCACTTGGCTGGCTAGCTCCAGTCATCATCAGCGCCAAGATACTTTTACAGAAGGTGTGGAAATCAAAGGTTCAATGGGACGAAGCAGTCCCACAAGCCCTACAGCAAGAATGGCAGCAACTCAAGGATTCACTGAAGGAAGTGGAAACAATAACCATTCCAAGATGTGTATTACCAGGACAACCAGTCAAAACAGTTTTATGCGGATTCAGTGATGCAAGTTTAGCCGCATATTCAGCGGTAGTATACACGCTTTGCTATTACACAGATAGGCACCCTCAGGCATTCCTGTTAACTTCAAAAACAAAGGTGGCACCTGTAACCCCACTCACATTGCCCCGTCTCGAGCTTTGTGGAGCTGTGCTTCTTTCATCATTGATCAAGTCAGTCATCCGCGCCCTCAAACATTCCTTTGATGAAATCAGATGCAGCACAGACTCAATGATTGTATTAGCCTGGGTGGAGTCGTGTCCAACAAGATGGAAGACGTACGTAAAACATCGCGTTCAAAAGATTCAAAACAACATGCCAACAGCAAAATGGTTTCATGTACCAGGAGAAGACAACCCCGCAGATTGTGCCTCCCGTGGCATCACTCCATCTCAACTACTTAATCATCCCCTTTGGTGGAATGGGAACAGCAACATGGCAGTTTCTCCAACGGAACCAGCTATTCCAGACAACGTACTACAAGATGTCAAGAATGAACAGCAGCCTATCAAGATACATCTTGCAGTTCCAGTTGAGATGCCATCATTCCTGTCAGACTATTCAAGTTACAGTCGCCTGCTGAGATGCACAGCCTGTCAGTTTCGATTCACATTTAATTGTCGGCTTCCAGCATCCAGTAGACGGAAGGGACCTCTCACAGTTGATGAACTTCAAAATGCTGAGACTGCAGTTATAAAACTTGTTCAAGAGCAAATGTTCACGGTGGAGATCTCACATATCAAAAGCGGAAAACAATTATCTACAGCAAGCAAACTTTTACCATTATCTCCATTCTTGGACGAGTCTGGAGTCTTACGGGTAGGCGGACGCCTACGACATGCAAAAATCAGCAGGGAGCGCAAGCATCCTATTCTTCTTCCTCATCATCACCACATTACAAAAATCCTAATCCGTGATCTACACATCAAGCATTTTCATGCAGGACCACAACTTATGATGGCACTCATCAGTCAACGATTTTGGATAATCAGAGCCAAGGACGCGATCCGTTCAGAAACAAGAAGATGTACCACATGCACACGTCATAGGGCGGAGTCCCTCAAACAAATGATGGGGGATTTAACTGTAGATCGAGTCAACCCCTCTCAGGTATTTTCAAAATGTGGAGTGGACTACTGTGGACCATTTCAAACCCGCCCTCCCACACGTTCAAAGGTAACTATCAAAAGTTACCTGGCCATTTTTGTCTGCTTTGCAACACGAGCAGTACACATCGAGGTGGTACAATCCCTATCAACGGAATCATTCATCGCAGCCCTTCGACGTTTCATTTCACGAAGAGGACGACCCACCGACATATTCAGCGACAATGGCACGAATTTTGTCGGTGCCAACAAGGTCATCAAGGAGCTATTTGCAGCGTTTGGGTCATCAAAACACAATGAAGATGTGTCAAATGCCTGAACCACTGAAGGTATCCAATGGCATTTTAACCCTCCAAACAGCCCACATTTCGGAGGACTATGGGAAGCTGGAGTGCGTTCAGTGAAATATCACCTAACAAGGGTGATGGGAACAACGCGATACACATACGAAGAGTTACTCACTCTAGTAAACCAAGTTGAAGCCCTACTCAACTCCAGACCATTGATTCCAGCATCATCAGATCCGTCCGACCTGCAGGCCTTGACCCCGGCTCATTTTCTACATGGTCAGCCCGCAACAACTCTACCAGAGCCCGACTACACAAGTATCAAGGAAGGACGACTTGACCATTGGAAGCGAATGCAACAGCAAAAACAGCTATTTTGGCGACGGTGGTCAAACGAATTCATCTCCAGAATGCAGCAACGGCCAAAGTGGATGATGAAATCAACTCAAATCAAGCTCAACGATCTGGTCATCATGAAGGATGATAATCTTCCTCCAGCTCAATGGCATTTAGGAAGGGTCACCGCACTTCATCCTGGTGACGACAATATTGTTCGCGTAGTTTCTATCAAGACAGCAAAAGGACAGTTCAAGCGAGCCATTCATCGACTCTGCCTTCTACCAATAGAAAGTCCAGGGGTCATTGACGGCGATCGTGATTAATCTTGCAGTTCCTGCAAAGTGCGGGAGCATGATTGTTCAGGGTGAACAATATTATTTTATTTGTGTTTTTCAATTGTCAAAATTTGTATTGTTCCTTTTGTTTAACATAATCCACTTTGACCTATTATGCTAATGACCTGTAATTGGCCGTTCTGCTGGTTTGTTTGTGGGTTTGGTGAATGGTGATGCATCGGAAAGCTACTGCGTGGCTGACTGCCTTAAATTGCTTAATTGCATGCGGCTAGTTGCTGATGATAAGCCTCAGTCAGACTCATAGTCAAGTCAGTGGAGCTGGTCAAGTTATTATGCATATTATCGGGTGGTATTCAGTTCATTTCATGTACTTCAATTTATGTATACAGTTAAACTATGTACCTAAATGTCTCAAAAGTGTCACAACACGTGTATGACCTGGGAGCTCCAGTTTACTCATTATTCATTCAACATATCCTAAATTCATGTCCAAAGGCAAGGAGCATTCTCCTTCTCTTGACGATTCTCTGTTCACAACTCCTGCTGTACGCGTCTCTCAAGCTCAAGCAAGAGGAGCTCATAATATTTGGTTGAATAGAAGTTTTTACTTGTTTCTATAATTTCTGTTAATAAATTGACTCAATATTTCTATGAATTGTCAACCTAAATTACAACGTTTTATCAGCACTACATGCACTAATTTCCCAATCATTTTAATCGCGTATTTTACTCAATCGAGCACCTCCAATAAAGTAGAAGTCCAAGCCATTCAAGTTTCTCATATTTTCAAACATCCTACATCAGCGTTGGCATAAATCACATTGAACTATCTCAATTTTAAACTACGATCCGAACACAGGATTTTTTACGAGTTACGATGCTGTGATGTGTATAGCGAGAACAAGTTGAATGGACAGTGAAAGAAACTTGAGAAACCAGACCTAAACCCTCGGTGTTGAAAAAGCAAAGCATGCCCATAGACATAGACCAATAACGAGCAGAAATATACCAGCAGCTGTTTCATTCAATTTTTTGTTTACTTCTCTCACACTCACTTCACATAAGGAAGCACGTCTACAAAACAAGGCTTTTGAAACATGAAAGTAAATGGGAAATCTTTAACTTAAAATTTTATAATTTTACATTTTAAAATTCACTAGACTACTAGCAAATGTCCAGTGGCGACAGTAATTGAAAATGGGATACTTCTGTACTTTCTGCTATAGAAGCTGTCGTAAAGATTTGGGCACAGAATATGGGGAAAGTTTTCGGGACGAATCTGTGTCACAGGTCAAGCAATTTATTAGATTACTGGAAATATTCTGTGGTACTCCAAACAGTGACGGAGACGGAACTGCCGATTTCAAGTGCCTAAAGTTACTAGGGTGCTGTGCAAAATGCTTGGTCATCATGCAAGCATTTTGCGCTGACTACCACCAATTACAGTGTTTACAGTTACGGCTGGAGTGGAGACTAGAGAGCTTGGTATCTGTTATGAGACATGCCGGTAGAATTCCTTCAAGAGTGATTAAATTAAGACAAATGTTCGAAGCGAATAGTATTTCTCCGAGTTCATGTCAGAACACCTGGAATACGAGAGGCGACGAAAAATATCACTCCTTCCAGCAATTCAAAAAGAGGCTCATTAAAAACTGTAAGCGCACACACTAGATCATTACTACCTTATGAAAGTGTTTGTTATCATTATAAACTTAACAGAATTTACAATTTAATTTAAATTTGTGAACAGGCAGCCACCGAGTACAAATGTCACGTCCATATGTTTTGCTGAAACGAATTGAAAAGGTCGCTGAAGTTTTATCGACCTCATTTCATGACACAGTTCCTGATACGGATTATACATACCCTTCAGCTCTGCCCGAGAAAAAGGATACTGGAGGCAGTAAAAGGTAATGCCCGTCTGTCTTCATTTCGATACCTACCTTAGCAGTTTCAATATTTTATTTTCTATTCAAATTTTAATTTTACTAATTCAAGATGTTAAATAATTTTTATAGGAAAAATAGCCCAGCCTTCACTCACACCATCATGTCCGAGAAACTTGAGACTGTTGGCGATGAAGAAGTCAAACAGGAAATTGAGACAATGGCAGCTCTATTTGATGACCATGACTTCTGTCATCGTGTTCAGGCCAGAGTTGAAATTGAAGAACTTCAAGATAGCAAGGTGAATAATGATGCGAATCATGGTGACAAAACGGTAAGCTTACTGGCAGAAGAAGCAGAAGAGAAAGCACCTTCACCCGCACCCCCGAGCAATCTGAGAAAACGGGGCATAAAAACTCAAGAGAACACAGACAACGGTTATGATGACAATTATTGCTCGGATCCGGATTATGACTATGGCAGCAGTGACAACGAACCGAACAACACAAGCTCCTCTGGAGAAGATGAAAAGCAAACAAATTGCAGAAAGAAGGACATGAGGTCAAGTAATGTCGCAAGTGCAATATCTGTACCTTCACGTTCAAAGTATCTTGGCGCTAAAGTGAAGAACGCAGGGAAAGTGGAAGGCGCTAACAACGACAACACAAATTTTGACTGTCCAAAATGTCCGAAGAAATTTCATAACCTGAGAAGATTGAAATATCACATGAAATGCTTTCACTGTCCGCGCACTTATCAGTGCACAGAGTGTGGGAAGGCCTTCAGAACCAAACAGGTTCTCAAAGGTCATGAATTAAGGCACACCAACATGAATTCCTGGAAAATCGCCTGCTCCATCTGCTCGCGCAGATTTTACAGCAAAGCCAATCTAGATATGCACATGGAGGCGGCCCATGCACAAGGTTCTGAGAACACGTGTGAAATTTGTCACCAGAAATTTGAGACCGCACGACAACTGAAAAAGCACCTGAATAACGGACATGACGAGGGCATTCATCAGTGTAACGAATGCGGCAAAACGTATACGTCCCGTAAAATATTGACCCGGCATCTTCACACAATTCACAAAAGTCCTGAAGAATGGAAATTTCAGTGCGCCACTTGTGGAGTGAAACATTATTCAAAAAACAATTTGGCGTCGCATATGCTGTCGCATTTGAAGGAGAGTGAGCAAATCCAGTGTAGATATTGTACTTTCAAATTTGACCGTAGAAGTGACCTGTTGGTTCATGTCAGAGCAGAGCATATTGACAAGGGGGATGCTGGAAAAAAGAAAATTGTGCAGTGCTCGAAATGCGACATGAAATTCATTGGAAGGGTAGCACTGAACAATCACGTGTACAGTGTCCACTCAGAACGGACACATAAATGCTCACAATGTCCAAAAGCATTTACAAGTAATTACAAGCTGACGAGGCATTCCTTGATCCACAAGGATGCGAGTACTTGGGAGTTTGAGTGTTCCACGTGTGGTAAAAAGTTTTATACGAAAAGCAATTTGGAGACGCACATCCAGCTTGCTCATCAGAACGAAATGGTACTTGTTAAGTGATTCTGTGGAAGGGATTGATACAGTGAGAATGCTGAAAAGTTTCATCAGTCGATTTTGCTTTTATTTTACACAATTGTTTTTTATTTTGCTAACCAATTTGGTGACATTAGCAAAAAACTGGCTTTTGTAATTGTAGTCTGAAAATAAAACAATGTGTAAATGTTTATTCCATTGCTAAATACAAACATAATTAACCGAAAAAATAGCACATCTGCATTTCTTCCAAAACCGCTGCATGCTCAGAACATACAAAATGTTTTTGCAATAATAAATAACAATTTTGTAATTAATTATTATGTACATGCATATATTTAGGCGTTAGCTTAAGATCATACTGGGATAATTAAATTAAACTGCCATTAGGCACAATATTACGGAGCACACTATATACAAAGTATACCTATAAAATGCAAATAACTGAAGAAAATACGTAATACATTGGAGCCGCGAGCTCACTTGATAAAAGTCAGGCTAATCTGCTTCTTGCGTAACAAAGTCAGTGTCGTCTTGGTCTTTTTATCTGTTGTGTAATTAAAACGTCATCGTTTTCATCTTTCAATGAGTCCGTCCTAATAGTGCGTCCAGTAGCCTCCCATTGCGATACCATTTCCTTGGAAGTCTATAACAAATTAAATATTGTCGTAATATACGCTTATGTGAATAAACTACAAGGTTAACATTTAGCGTAATTTAAAATACCTAGGTACATATGTATGCACATGGTTACCTTAAATCTGCCATGGATGTTTAATTCCACAAGTTTGGGCATGCGCAGGAACGCAAGTGCAAATACGGAATCGGATATCAATGATCGTAGTATCGGTGTGTATGGGTTGAACCTATTTTCCAGCCTAAGAGATTTCAGTTCTAGAATTCCAATCAATCATTCCATTAATGCTTCAATACAGTTATAATCACCATAAGTTGCACAATATTAACTCACCAGACAAATTTCTAATTGAAGGGTATTCCAGAGCCGACTTTTCAAACACTTCCAGTAATTCCGGGTTTGTCCTCAACGAATCAAGCTGATTTATAGGCACACCAGTCAGTAGAGAATCCCAGTGATCCGGACCACTAATCTCCGCTTGCACTGTCAATCGTATTGCCAAATTTTCTAAGCCCCTGAGCTCGCGGAATATATATTGCACTCCCGATATCTCCTTATCAAAGAAACAACAGTCTAGGGACTGTAGATTAGGAAATGATGAATGAATGCGTTTCATCATTTCACAACCAATGCTCAACTCAAACACAGTTTCTCCAGTACTTATTCTATCTTCTGTCATGGACACCTTCAAATCCGTTACAGTTTCAAATCTTGATTCCTCCGTCCACTTTTGAAGCATTGATTTTGTTTGTATGCCCAACACCATTTTTGAGACTGCTGGAAGCTTTTCCGGCAAGTTTGCTTGACCATCCTCTAGCCGAAGGAATGCATTATTTGAGGAAAACACTTTCAGTTTTTCCATTTGGGGTAGACGAAAATAATGCACCATATTTGAAAGTTCTATCGCAAAAAACTGATTAATAATAAACTCCACCAAAGTGCTGCGAAGATTTTCCAACAAATTGGTTATCAAGTCAGTGCATAAAGGATGCTGCAAAACATTTAAGTGAATACGCGTTAACGCTGGCATGGGATTGGATAGTAAGATACGAGGCAATCCATTGTTCTTTGATTTCCACGACAATTGTAACTGTTTCAGCTTGGAAGGAAATTGCAAATCTTCGACTCCAGCTGGAGTAGCCAGTTGTTCGTGCCCATGCGGAAGCACAAGGTTAGTTAATTTGTCACTGTTGGATAGAATCTTTTGGATAAATTTTATGTACGTATTGTTGTATCCGGCTGTTTCCGATATTTCAGAGCCAAGCACGGTTTCATTCCTGAATCGAATAACTAGTTTTCTTAGATTTGGCAGGTGGAGATAACGAAACATGTAGCACATTGAGCCACCATCCTTTGGAAAATTTAGTTCCATTTCAAGCAAACTTTTACCGCAGAGAGAAATACATCTTGCAAAGTCCACGTAGTTTTCAGCACGGAAAAATTGTTGAGTGGCATGAATCTTGAATGTAGGTACGGTTTCTTCGAGGCGGAAATCTCCTGTCATTTCAGTCACGAATGTATTCAGTAGTTTTCCATTTCTGCGAATGTAGCGTGTCCCATCAATGGAATTGTTCTCGGTGAGCTTAAGTGTGAATAATGGCCGGCAAGACTTTCTTAGACATCTTGAAATGGAAAAAAGCCATTCCTTCCTGACAAGGCGACATGAACGAATGTCTTCCATGGACATTGCTACGCCAGTAATAGCCACATAGTGCAGAATAAAATCCCGCAACTGAAATAAATCAATTTTTGTGTGTAGGTATTATTTAAGTGACCAGTTATGAAGCTTCAATGAGTTCACTTATACGAGTAATTAAATTGTAACTAATTTATATACTTACCAAATCGTTCCCAAACACTTCCTGATAGAGAATACTAACCCGTGGATCCATTTCTCAAATGTATATTCAATATTAAGACTAATGGGTGTTGAACTGCTGCCTGCGGATTAACTTCACACACACAAACAAATATCCCAGTATAAATTATAAAACGTTTAATTTGTGAAACTCCAAATGCATTTATATCTGTTTAATATTGGTTCTGTTAATGCAATTTTAACATTTACGCACTTATCACAAATATAGGAGTAAATAACTACCGGTTGCTTTTTTAACTATTGATATTCAATAATAAATTATTCCTTGTAAATACCTGTGCACGGATTGTAGTCTGGCGAGAATTTTTTTACAAGCCATTTGACAATTGCCAATGAACCAACTTCGGTCTGCTCAACAACACAACTAATTAATTACTTGCATATTCTCGCATTGTCGTCTTGGTCGTATTGACCAAGGCAAAAATATTTGGAATGGATAGGCATCTGCAGTGTGAATGTATTTAACGATATGTGGTATATTTTTGCTATGTTGGATATTCAAGGCATTTGTGGATATGTTAAGGCGAGTCTGTGGCATTTCATTGCACTGTCATAAGAAGCGGGCCAGGTAGGTTTTATCAATGTTATTCTATATTATAATTCTATATACCTTGAAGTTAAGGTACTTTTGTAGGATTTTGGTTATGGGTGCAAGTTTGACTGAACTAGAAGCTCAATCTATTAATACATGCATCTTTAACTCACAAAAATATTTTGCGGTACATAAATATAAATTAGTTAACAAGTTATAGGCATCTTTTTGTAGATGTTTTTGTATGCACGTACGGACGTACGCTTTCATATCTGTAGTTACTTTTTCGTCGCCGTTTTGTTGGATAAAGCAAAAATGACAATGCAAGATATATTGCGAGAAATAACATGCAACGGCAAGATGGTCTACACATCAAGTGAGTCATCGTCTTTCTTTGTGTTTGAAAAGAAGTACTCATACTTTGGCTCACGCTTGCCTGACGATGTTTCTTCCATTCGCTTTCTTTGTGCATTTAAAGAGTAGAATATTCAGTATTATGAATTTGCTGACACTGTAAATGACCTACATTATCATTAATGTCAGCTAAAATAACACCATCGTATTCTCCATTTCGTCCTGTGCCAATGGTTACACGATCAGTTTGAAAATGGTCAGCATAAAGAAATAAATGCGGCTCGTTATTCGCTACTTCAACATTCAGGATTATTCACCGAAAAATATCAACCAGTTGGTCATGTCTAGGACCACAAATTAAAAGTTTGATGTAAAAACGATATTGATATTACTATTGGCATTTAAGATCTTAAAAATTTTATTCATTAAACAATTCATATGTAATTGTTATTTTCGTCTTACATTCAGTCGATTATCTTTATGAGGATGAGTGCAATTTGCAAATAAAGCATATTTTGTTACATCGAAATGAAATTCATATACATAAAAAAGTAAGTTACATGCCATTCAGTAATGCCGTCATCACCTCTGTTCTTTTCTATGTAAAAAATGCTTATAATATTTTATCGGCCTAAGAACACAAGCGTTTCTCACAGACATGCACGTTGTGAAGAAAAAACTACATATCAATGCAATGCCACTATCAGATGTTTCACCACAACTTTTTTATGTTTCTCCGCTTCTCTGCACATTTCTGTTGTTCCAAAGCATATCGGAAAAGCCTATTCGCCTTTTCTTAACTGTTAGGGAAATTAGTTAGACCAATTAATTCAATTCCTTTTCACTCTTTAATACCATCACCGTTATATCCAATGTTTGCTAGTTTGAAGCAAAAATAGTTGCACGTATTTCAAAACAATAAGAACATAACTGACGGCAATAATAAATGCTGAATTCCGGAAAATTGGAAGATGGGTGACCTTTGTGTTTTCTGCTATAAGAGTGGGAGTAGTGGCGACGTGGACCGGAATACTGCCATTAAAGGAAGTAGTTGTGAAGACAATAACAAGACTGAATTAAAAGTAAAACTGAAAAGATTTGTTGCGCTTCTGGAGAGTTTTCGAGATGACGACGTTACATCAACTTATGAAGGTGAAGATGGTGTTCTTGGATGGTCAAGGTGCCTGGGATGCTGCCAAGATTGCTTGGATATAATTGAGGCGTTTTGTGTGGACTACCGGAAATTTAAATCATTAATCCTACGGCTTGAATTAAAACTGGAGAGTTTGCTTAGCGTTATGAAACGTGCCGGGAGGACGCCATCCAGGGTTATTAAATTAAGGAAGTTATTCCAAGAAACCGAAATGGCACTTCTGGAACACCAAAGTAGGAAGAAAGGAAAGAAGGAACTTCCTGAACACAAATTAGTCTCCTTTCAGCGTTACAGGGAGCGAATTATTACAAAATGTATGCCCGCAACAGTCATGATAAGTAACACTGTTCACTACGCTGTCGACCATAATCATATTTTTATGGTACTAATTATTAATATATGTTTGAAAAGGTGCCCGACCAACGTCGTGGGCAAAATGTTCCATTGCTTTGAAGGAGGCTAATGATACCGAAAATTTTGACAATTTATTGAGCAGCACATCAGCCTCTGAAGACGGCAACGGCGAAGGAAGATCTGAAAAGTAATGGACATGCTGAAAATAAATGTAAAAATACAAATGCTGTTTTTGTGGTAGTAGTGGTTGTAACAAACCATATCTTTATTTTATTATTTCCAGTTATTCTCATGATACCGGTTCGAGTGACCTTGTAGCAGATAATGACTTTCCGGCTCGGCATTTGGCCACCGGTGGGAGCGTAATAGAGGTCAAGCAAGAAGCCGATAATTCTGACTTGTTTGAAGAAGAAATGGAAACATCCGGTGGTGCTACTGACCAGGATATTACGCCAAACCAATCTGACATTAAACTTGAAAATCTGGAATCGGATAGCCTTGTTGGGGACGTATGCCCTGGAGAGGATCCGGAAAGTGGGCCTGACGAAATGGATGCTTCCGAAACGCGTCACTCTGCGAGTCAGTACAAATTTAGGGAACAGAGGAAACGGTGTTATGTTAAGACTGAGGAGGATGACGAAGGGAGTGGGGACAATTTCTCGGAACCTGATGATCATTATGAGGAGGATAATTATGACGAGCAATCAAACAGTTCATGTATGTCGGAAGAGGATAACAAGGAAGTGGATTCCACAAAAAAGACCAGGATAACCCGAAGTTCTCCGAGTAAACCAATTCCCTCATCTTCCAATCCTTCTCGATCTAAACCCAAAAGGCATAAGAAGAAAAAGTCCGACCAAGATGTGCAGTGTTCCATCTGTTCCAAGAAATTTGTCAGCGGCAGGCGCCTGAGGGAACACATGAAGTGCGTTCATTGTCCTCCCACTCATCTATGCACCGAGTGCGGAAAGTTGTTCAAAACCGAACACCTCCTTGCTCGCCACGCCCTGAAACACACGGACAAGAGCTCCTGGAAGTTTCCCTGTTCCCTCTGTACCAAACGCTTTTACACCAAATCCCATTTGAATCAGCACATGGAAATAGGACATCCGGATGGATCAGATAACATTTGCAAAATCTGTAATCAGAGATTTGACACTGCACATCAATTAAAAACACACACAAATAGATCCCATACCGAGGCCGTTCATCAGTGCAGTGATTGCGGCAAGATTTCTCCTTCAATTAGGGCACTTAACCAACATCTCAAAATACACAAGAATCCGGAAGAGTGGAAGTTTCAATGTTCCGAGTGTGGAATGAAACATTATGCAAAATCCAGATTGGATGCCCACATGCTGACGCATTTAAGAAAGAGCAAAGAATTTAAGTGCCAACATTGCAGTGAAATGTTTAAGAGTAGAAATGCGCATGATTTACACGTGAAAACAGATCACAGTGAAAAAGGAAGGACTGGAAAAAGCAAGATTATTCATTGTCCAAAATGTGATATGAAATTTATTGCACCAAATGTTCTTAGACATCACATGAATAGCGTTCACGTGGAGCGGACGCATCAGTGTACGGAATGCCCAAAGGCTTTCAAGACTTCTGCCAATTTGAAACAACATTCACTGATTCACCAGGACCCCAGCGATTGGAAGTTTACGTGCCCAACATGCGGGAAAAAGTATCACACCAAAAGTTATTTGGACATACACATAATTAATGCTCATTAGAAACGAAATTAATAATTTCATGGCTTAAATTCACATATGTAAATGCTGAGAAAATGACTGGTGATTCCAATTAGTTAAAAGAAAACGGAGCCGTTATGTAAAAGTTACAACTGAAAATAAAAAAATGTACTTAAAGATATCGTATTAGTTTCTTTACAGAATTTATTCAAAATAATGCATATTATTTTTATTTTGACATGGCAGTGATAACATCTTGCAGATATATGTAAAGCCTATTTGTCCTTGTCCTTATGAATCTTGAAGACATGATGTTTCAAGGAAACGGAATGTGGAAACACTTTCCCGCAAAACTGGCAAACTTCTGGCGGCCCGTTCTCATGCCAGGCCAAATGATGGTTCAAATCCGACTTGGTGAACCACATCTTGCCACACACGGAGCACTGGAACTTTCTCTCGCTTTCTCCCTTGTGTCTAACGGCATGTACCTTCAAAGACTGCCTCGTCTTGAAACTCTTGCCACATTCCAAACACCTGCGTGTGGGAGCAGAGTGAGTTAATCTCAAATGGGTCCTTAGATCAAGTTTCTTCAGAAACTTCTTGTCACACGTCGGACAATGAAGAAGTTTACGGTTTCCAACATTCCCTTTGTCAATGTGGTCCGCCCGGGTATGTACTTTGTACTCGTGCAGAGTTTTAAACTGGAGTGGGCAAAATCTGCAATTCAGCAGTTTTTCAATCTCTGTGCCATCTCCGCACGACGTCACCAAGGCGTTATGGATCGTCAGTTCCCGTTTTATGGGAAACCGTTTTCCGCACCTGCCGCAGCCGAACTGCCAGGTCGCCGGGTCATTGTGAACAAGCTGATGACTTTTCAGGTGATGTGGCAACTTGAATGATTTATTACACTGAGAACATTTGTGAAGGGCTTCAACATGTACTAATCTCATGTGGCTTTGTAGTCTGCTTTCGGTATAGAATATCTTGTCGCACTGTTTGCAAGGGAGTGGAGTTGCCTCTTCATGAACCGCCTTGATGTCAGCCCCATGCAATCCCCATTTAGATGTGTTGTCCACAAAACTTTCACTATTTGTGACGTCATCCTGCTCATCGGGCAGGATGCTTTGCTATGTAAAGCTTATGGGCGATATCGGGATTTTCTCTTCTTTTTATCACATTTCAAAATTTTGCGCGATAACCCCCAACTTTCTTGGGTGGAAAGGATAGCAAATTTAATGGAGATTATTTTACCATTGATAACTTTCCTTTCGTTTTCAAATCATTACAGAAAACGATTTTAAACTTTGTGTGTTTTCATTCCATACAAAGTAAATGGGGAACTCAGAAAATTTGAGTTATCAAAACGCCAAATGCGAATCCACTGTACCATGTGGCATTTTTCTATCTGAAATCGAGTGTGCAGGAGTACGTCAGTCAGCTTTGTTTACATTCAGCTTTCACTCACGTTCTGCGTCTCCCTTTTATAGTCTTTCCTCCCTGCCTTGATGTGATATTTTAGGCTGCCATTTCTACTGAAACCCTGGTGGCAGATGGTGCACTTGAATGGGTTGGGACCCTTTGTGTGAATCAGTTGGTGTCTCCGCAAGTCCGTTCTTCTCTTGTAGGCATTACCGCACTGTTCGCAATGATATTTATGTCCACCGTGGACTGTTGTCAGGTGGTATTTTAAGTTGTTGTTGCTCCTAAATGTCTTGGAACATATTCTACATTTATGCTCCTTTTGGTTGGTTTTTATGGTGGAAATTGTGTCTCTTGATTTTTTCTTGGAAGATTTCCTGGTCGGATATCTTGAGACGGAAACATTATTGTCACTACCACAAACGGATACCAGACTGTCGTCCTTACTTGATTGAGCATCTAGATCAACTTTCACCGCAGTTTCAGTAGACGTGACCTCTTCCTGGTTATTCGGTGGAATTTCCATTTTGATAGCAATCGCTTCTTCTTCTTTCGTCGATTCGGCCTTGATTTCCTTTCGATTCAGCTCAGAAGATTGACACTGAATGGAGATCACTGTTTGTTCCCATTCTGCTTGAATTGCTTGCTCACTGTCACTCCGGCACTCATCATTCACTATTTCGGATGATTCGGCATATGTCTCGAAATGATTTTCTGGGCCGTCCTGATCATCATCCACTGCATAATGGGGTACGGAGCTGCCGAAAATAAAAAAATACAAATAAATTAACGAAAATTTAAAACAAAAGACTGGTCATATTCCAGATAAATAAATAAATAAAAATATATAACGCTTACTCAATATCACTTGTGTGCATAATATCATCTCTGGTGCAAATGTTTTCTGTTTTCATTACGAACGGCAACGCTGGGTCTGAAGAAGGAAGTTGGGATCCAAAGTCATCCGATAATTTGTCTCGTACAGGTAATTCCTCACTGGCATCATTTATTTGGTCGCTACGTTTTATTGAAATGCGGGGCTGTGATTTCGACATTCGGGCAGAACCTGTGGAACATAGTCGCAGTGACCAATTGGTCCATTATCTATATTCTCGTCACAAATTTGCAAATATAAATTATGATTATCTATAATAATAGGAATGTACTTACATTTCTTGATAACCCGTTGCCGGAAAGTTGTAAACGCTGCTAGTAGAGACTGAGAGCTGTTTTCATGTACCTTGCCCGTGGTACTATACCCAACAATTTGAACAGGATTGGTTTCGAACACTTCCGTTAATTTTACAGTTCTTGAAGGCACTCTTCCCGCAAGCTCCATAATATTCCCTAAACGCAGCAACTGCCATTCCAACTGCAACTCTATGCATTTTAATTTATGATAGTCGTTGCAAAATCCTTCCAATATCAGTAGACAGTTTTCACAGCATCCTGACAACGCCAAACAACTTGAAGTAGATAAGATTTCCCCTTTCTGCTCCTCAAATGAAAATCTGTCCAGTATGGTGAAAAATCTCTGCACTAGAGTCACGTTTGAGTTTTGATTAACAGAGTTCGAGTTGTGTTGTAGCTCGCTTGAATTCATGGTACTTTTGTAGCAAAATGTGCAAATGTCACTGACGGTTTTAATTGAATGTGACATGATTTCGGATTGACAAAAATTGACAAGGGCAAATGATGAATTATATTACCACAAAAATGGTTGAATAGAATGTTTGAGCTTGGCTCTGCATGTCGTGCTGACGACCAGGAATACAAATCAAAGAAGTAAACATTGCAATGCATTTATATAAAAACAGCTGGGGTTGTATGTGTGCTCTCCTCTGAGCAGAATACTGCTAAGCCGGCCAGTCCATGTAGGTATGCATTTGATAACGAGATCTGTGAAACGGTTTTTTCTTATGCCATGCCGTGCGTGCTAAAATATACCAATGCCGATGTTTTGTGTCATGCAATTTCATGCCATTTCAAGCTATACGGAGTAGCAAGTACTGTGACAAATATGCACTTATGCAGACCTTTGGTGTTACCAGTAAAAAATAACTGTTATAGGTACTGTTTGGAATTAATACACCTGGGACTTCCTACATGAAAACTGGCAACATATTATAACAAATGACAAGTCGTTAATATGTCTGAAATTAATCTGCACATTCGAACTATTTGTGGGTAAAACTATTTAGAAAATGTTATCCTTCATAAGTAATCAGAAGTTAGGTATTAGATACAAATTATTGCGCTTCTGTTACGACATGAAAGCTGAAAACATGTTGAGAAAGTTGAAAGTTTTAGGTCGTATAACGCGATGCGTGCTAGCGAAAATATGCTGAACTGAAACCGTAACTTACAAAACTACTACGATTACTACGTGCCACATTTTTGTACTCACTGAGATGAAAACTTACGAAATGTTTTATGAACAAATAATGTTTTGGCAGTGTTAGAATTTCATTTTGTATGTGATTGTGGCAACGGTGACATAACTTTCACATACATAAATGTGGTAGCAAAAATTTGGTAAGAAATTACTTAATAAACCTGTTCGACAAATTAGCTGTAATAATCATACTGCTTACATCAAATAACATGCCCCAGAACTTGTGTTGTAACTGAAAATGATATAGAATGAAATTGATCCGACCATTTTGCAACATTAAGTAATGGTTTTACCTTCTTCATATTGTACATATGTACATACATATGATGGAGTGATTAGGAATACCATAAACAATTGTGTAGTTGATAGCCAGACAGTGTAATAATGGTTACACAATCTCATCATCCTAAATACTTTCACCAGTCCTACCAAGAAAATATGGTTATCTTCTTGGTGCTAGACACCCCGTTGATAGTTCTTAAAACCTAAAGATCAGTTTTGCGCCAGCATTTACTGTAGAATCTACCCATATTCAGTATTGGAGAAAATGTACTGGTTCGCCTTAGTATCGTCGTCAGAAGTCAGTAATCCGTACACAGTGCTGAATGGACCCAGAACATTATCGAAATTGTTTTAGATTACACAGTTCCCAAATATTCAGTAATGGCGATCTCAGCCTTAGCATTATTGTTAAGCATATTCTTATTTTCCAAATCTAGCTGTCTAAAACTTTATGATCTCATCAATGGTGTCAACTGGACCATATATGATTCCTGCACCGTATATATTGTCCGCCACAACAGTAGTTCAGAAGAAAAGCAATCAATAATTCAGTCCACTTTAAACGAACTAGTGCAGCAAGACAATTCCCAAGCTCATTTGCCTGAACGGCTCACGTGGCTCATCGCCGACATAAATCGTCATTTTATGGAGCACGGAAATGCATTCCTTGCCCAACATCATCCAAACGGAAAGTCGAAAGCTTTACCAGTTAAAAACTGGAGTTCTGCTACTCCACAAATGTGTCAATTAGTTGTGACAAGTTACACCATAGTGAACTTAACGCAATGGTATTTTCGCCCACAAGACAATTTTGCAATTTTTCACGCCTGGGAGGGATTTCTTCGCTTTGCTGCTGGCGGTAGAAACTTTCCTTTCCACCTTACTGAAAGCTCTGCAATCCTCGTCATTTCTGAGTCAAATACTGACTCTTTGAAGCTTCTTGGATCTACCTCTCCGTTTCCAGTAATTGGAGTGAAGGTAGAGTACCTGAAGGACAGTAAACTGATTAATGTTGTCAGCTTATGGCTAGCCAACTGTCAAATGATGTCAGATTGAGTTACATTCTACAGAAACCCCATTTTTAATACCAAACTGACCGCAAAAATCCTGGGAACAGATATAAACTACTTTTCTAGTGAAACGGCTGTCAGCTCTACAACGCAAAGTGTTATGTTGGTTTCCACATTATTTGCTATGCGTTTTAAAGCCTACAACAGCTTTCGGGATAGCAAATTGAACTTTACTACAAGTTGGGTAAATCGGATACGTGGCGAGAAGTGCTCTAACTCATTCATTGTGCTAACCGTTGAAATCAGCCGATATATGAACATGTCAATGCAAACCGATATTCTTGGAGAACAATTAGTACAATCATTATCTAACGGATATATAGTAGCGGCGGTGCTGGAAACAAACGGCGGAATACTAAGTCGTACGAACGTTGGAAATTATTATAGTCACCCACTGAAAATATTTTCGGTGCGAGTTGGGTACTGCAATGCAAGAAAGAAGCTCACAACGGTCAGCATTCTGGAAGCTCTTCTAACGCCACTTGATAAAGAGACGTGGCTTCTTATTATAACAACAACCTGCCTATTCACTGTGTATTCCAACTTGAGGAACTATATCCTACAGATCCAGCAACTGAGTACATATCTAATTTTGAATGCGGTTTCTATTTTACTTCAGCAAGGATCAAGACGTTCCTTCCCTGTGGCAATTTTATTCGTATTGGTCACGTATCACCTCGCATTTTTTCATCAGTTTGACATGTCGAGCAAAATTATAGCTCCTCCAAAGCCTGAGATAAAGCAAAGTCTAACGGAGTTATTAGAGTCAGGATATAAAATGCATTCGACGACAAATTTCGGTGATGCGGTTTCGTTCTTCTATCATGTTAGGAACTATATTCTCCCACAATTTGGTTTGGCCTTGAAATTCGAAAGGTTTTCTGGAGACATATCACCAAAAGAATATTATTCATTCCGCGGAGATTCTGTAAAATACACAGGGAAAATATACGTACATTTCAGACATCTCAGTACCTTGCCTGACAAGCCCGAATGCCTACTAGTTCCAAAAAACTATGCCAGTGAATTCACATACACTTACGTATATGGAAAAATGCGGAAATATATTGGAAAATCAATGGCCTTGTTAATTTCAGAAACAGGAATCAGATCGTATTTTGAAACAATGATTGAAAGGACAAAACAGAAGGGGAACGGGACCAGGATACAAGTTGATGTAGATAACGGAGTTGTCACTATGAAAATTGATGAAAGAATCTTGGCTTTGCTAGGTATTGGAGGATGTGGTCTGCTTTGGGCAACCGGTGCCTTTCTGGTAGAGATTTTGCTTGCACTCAAAACAAACGGCAGATTCAAGAAGGCACATGTATTATGCAATAAATTACTACTGCATATCAGCTATATTGTTTGTGCATTTTTTAAGGTTGCCCAAAATGTAGTAAACTCTGTCTTGAGGATTCCTAATACGACAAAATATTTACATAGGAAAGTTTATCTTAGGAAATCGACTCAAAAGATTTGAATTAAAGTAAACGGTGTTGTCAACGCTTAAAATAATTATTGATTGCACATGGCACACGGGCACTATTATTCAAAATATATTTTGGCCAAGGAACTACGTAGGTGCTACTTATCTGAAGAAAAGATTTATCACTCTCGGAAATGGGCAGATAATATGGCGAACTACATATCCGTCTTGCAAATACATGCTCACACTTGCTTTGCAATTGTGAATTTTGTTATTAACCTTCCTGTAACTTATTTGTCCGTGTATATTATGATTGTACGTACTACTTAATAATTGAGTTGAAAAACATATTTCCAAAGTTGTTACACTAGCCCTGCGAGTAATTAAATATCATATATATTGTACCACATCACTATACACCAGTCTAACACATTTTGTTGGCTTGCAATAATTATTAATAATATATTTGGAAAGTCAGAGCCGAGTTAATTTTTGCTTCTCTCTGCGCCAGAGCTATTTATGTTACCATGTTTTTAGTTACAAATGCTAGAAACAACAATAGGTATATGATGTATGTACTGAAAGTTTATTATCATCAAATGTTGAGTAGTAACATAAATTATCCGTAAGGTAAATTCATGCATACATTTTGCATTAGGTTTGGCAAAACATAACATTATTGGTGTCATGCATTGTATTAAATATAACAAGTGAAAATAAATATAACCTTGCAAAGTTATACGATTATAACATACATTTAACTCCTTATGATACTTATTTTATCTAATAACGTATAATGTTTTATAGTAGATTTGTATAAATTACCATATCACATCAAGACGTGTAAGCTCATTCCAACAACAGTCTACATCCTCCATTCGTACTTGCTACCACGTTTTCCGCTCAAGTTTCCAACCAATTTCCGTTTAGGAATGAGAGAAAAATTGCACGGCAAATCCTCCATGAGCTTTGGAATTACCTGATCACAAACATTTTAATCAATTAAAATTTAACACAACTTTACTTTTCCCATCTCAAGTCTATCATTGTTGTATAGACATGTGCTTCTCAAATGAAGTACCTTGAATGATCCGGTCAGTGCAACATTTTTCAGAGAGTAAAGATGACGAAATCCGAAATAGACCGAACAGTAGCCTGAGGTTTCTACACTCCAGTTATTTTCCCGCATTACAAAAGTGTTCAGATCTGCAAAACCGATTAGGTATTGAAAATTGAATTAACTACATGGCCTGCTTACTGCTCATGCATATTATTAGGTTAGTACTTTTTAAATTTGTAATATTTGCTCTTGGAACAGTTGGAGGCCTTTGAGAGCATGTTTCATCTGACCAGTTTATCATAGAAACATATTCCTCATCCAATCCGGTAATCCCACTCTCCGTCACCATACTCATATCAATTTCCAGCAATGTCAAATTCGGCCAACTTTGGCACACCAACGCAAAGGTTTGGTCATCCAGGGGCATTTTCAATCGTTTCACATTTGGAAGCCATCGTACCACATTTTCAAGTACTTCCACAGCCACAAAGTTTCCCATTTCGAACTCCTGGCATGCCATCAGTTGAACATTTGGCATATCATGTACATCACCGCCTGCAAGCGTCGCACACGACTCATGTGTGCTACATTTTTCAATGATAAGTTTCCTCAGATTGGGCGTAAATTCCAAGATTCCCAGTGTTGTGAACACGTGTGCGCCTAACCGTAGTTCCGTCAGATTCACAAGTAGTGGAGAAGGGTCATTGGGCATCTCTTTTGGGAAGCATTCCTCAGGATGCAACGGCTGCCTGCTATCTCTTCGTATCTCCAAAGCTTTCAAGGTGGATGCATGAGCTAGAAAAATCTTCCTTATTTGAAATGCATGGTTGTAGCCGTTTACCTCGATTGCCAGCTTTTGCAGCGGGATGTGACAACTTTCATGTATTTTTGAAAGAGAAGAAATGGTAGCGAAATATGGATCGCCGTGATTCTGAATGCTTATTTCCTCTAATGCCAAAATGGATGGATCATGCCTGTGAATTGTGCTAACAGCACTGAATACACGATGTATGCAGGAAGTGCGCCCACTCTCTTCCAGATTCAAAACCTAAATACACGATAGGTAACTTAATCAGATCTCAACTGAAATGTACTGACTTTAGTTTTGTTATTCAGTAGTGCTACCTTCAAGGAGGGGAAGTGGCTGAACAATACCATCCAAGATATTCCCAGAGTCCATGTACGTAAAGGGTGGAAATATCCCACAGATCCTGTACATGAATATCGTATCGAAATACGCTTTAGATTCATGTTTTGTGCAAGTCGAGGCTCTTCCCAATTGGATGGTTCCCACGCATAACCCCGGTCGCCAAAGGGCTGGCAGCGATCAATTGTTAGCTCGTCCAGGTTTGCACAGAGTTCAAAAAGAAACTGACGCAGTTCATCCACGGGTGGAAGAGCACACTGCTTGAGCGTTACGCTTTTCATGTTGGAAGCACACTTTTCAAAAAGTAGACGAATCAGTGTCCACTTTTCCTTCACACATTCCACGAGAGTAAAATTTGCAAATGGCTGTGAAAGTCCAACAGCTCTACTGTTTTCCACGAACTGAAGAAATGTTTCCAGGGACGCCTTGCGTGAACCCCAATTGTGACAATTGATTCGTGCGGTTGCCGACTTCCTCCAGAAAAGCACTGCACTCTCGTGCCAGGACTTTGACACCAGTCGACATGACTTAAGCTCCTTGATTGAGCAATACTGCAAAAGCTCCAAAATCTTCGTCGGAGCAAGATAGAAACATTATCTTATAACATCACGATCAACATACTATGATTAGGTCGTAAAATTGTATATAAGATTTAGTACCTCTGGTGGAAGCGTTATACCAGCCATCTCAAAGTGTTGCTAATGCTTAGTTTAACTTTGGTTAGTTTAGTTTAAGATGTGGCTGAATTTCAGTAAGAATAAACTCGTCGCTCTGTTACACCTGTCAATTATAATTTAGTTAGAATTCAATTCTAAATTCAATAAATAAGAAGTCAGCTATATTTTGTGGTTAGTAATCTAGGCTAATTCGGATCAATAATTCAAATGTCATTTATTCCGAATTTTGTTGGAATCCAATGAAAATTAATAGATCAACATTTTTATTCACTTTTACTTACCTTGTTGCTTGGTGGATATGAGAATGAGCACTACGTTTTCACACACTTAACACAAAACTTAATGGAATCTAACTGGTTGATAAGATGACATCACCTCAGAAGTCAAATGTGGTATACATTTCACCTAATTTGTGGCCAGAATATTTATAAAGTATTGCAGTATAAATTACCAAGTAACGTGCAACTTGAAGCAAGTTTGAGAGTAAGTAAAAATATCTCCTACAAAGATGTTTTTATAATACAGCTTCATCATACAACAGTCGTGGTTACCCATATTACGAGTCTTCTTTGAACTGATGTATATTAATCTTCTCAGAATCCATCCGTACGCTCTCAAGTGCATAACTGCTTCAATAAGAGTGATAAGTAAATAGTCTTATCAGGGCCTGACCAAACACTGGAGCTGATACCGACTATTAGTCGCATCAACTGAGGTTCCATTGAACAAATACAGTTTTTCGTCCAACGGAATGTAAGAAACGCTCAGAGAATTTTACTTTTATTTAACTCACTACTTAACTTGTCCGTATTATCATATAATATATTTTAATTTACAAACTAAAGACATACCATTTTATTTCTCTGATTTGTGGGCCATTTCAGAAGCACTAGTTGATAAATAATATGCCGCTTGGAGCATCTTTATTTGGTAAAAAGTAAAACATTTTCCACTTTTTGCAGTGTTAGCCCCAGGATCTACAACAGGCCCATCCGCTAACAATCCATATTAACTGAAAATGATATCACAGACATCCGTAAATTAATCTAAATATTAATTTCATGCATGAATTAATATGTTCATTCTAGTTCTTATCAATGTCAGGAATATAATAAAAATGATGGCCATATTTATATATTTAATGTGATACACAATTCCGTAGTGTAGTTGCACAAATATATACGAGAGGTACGTGCTTATAACCAGCTTTCACCGCAACGTTCTCAAAATCTTCCACTGTGTTGATGTCGGAATGCGATCTGATTCATTGGTAACCACGAGAAGATAATCTTGTTCACATGATCATTCCCAAGA